>CAIGRT010024566.1:0-28009 GCA_903798405.1 Fraxinus platypoda | reverse complement strand
GTCAATTTAGTCGCTTAATGGACAAAAGTTTGCACATAAGATGTAATTTATGAGAAAAGTGATATAAAAAATTACATGTTCATCTTCAGGTGGAGAAAATAAAATTAGTCATGTACATGAGTTCGTTTTTAGGTCCTAACATTACATTTGGGTTTGATTTTCGTTAGTAGGGATCATACTTACTTAACAGTGATGTTCGCATGTCCTTTTTTCACAAATTTAAGGTTTGGAGTCATTTTCATGAGAAAATAGTGGCACTTTACACGCATGAGTCACTTATACACTTTACTCTATCGTGAACTTCATTGAGTACGTGGGAAAGTCCTTATTGATAATGTTCGACCTATGAATGCATGCATGGTTGTGATTATCGATCTGACAAGAGCTTCATTTACTTCATTTGATTTTTTTTCAGAAGTTAAAAAAAATAAAAATAAATAAATGAATAAATAAATAAATAAATAATATATACATATATATATATATATATATATATATATATATTGCTCTATTTATTCAATTTAAGAATTCCTTAACAAAAATAAAATAAAAATTTTGGTACTATTTTTCTTAATTTTTAACTTTGAAGTGCTGTTTCTGTGAATTGAAGATTTTTTGTGCTATTTTTCTTAATTCTTAAATTTTAAGTGCTATTTCTGTCAATTGAAGAGTTTTGGTGCTATTTTTCTTAATTTTTGAATTTGAAGTGCTATTTCTGTCAATTGCATTTTCGCTCGATTATCGCTAGAACTCGTTCTAGCGACAGCAGCAGAAGCTGCCTCGCTCGCTTATCGATTGAACTTAGCTCGAGCGACAGGCCGTAAATTTGAATTTTAACGTTATTTTTCAAAGGTTTTTCGCATTTTTCCCAATTTCTCTTCAATTTATCTCAATATTTCACCCACCCAGTCTAAATTCGTCCTACTAATCACTTATTCATCACATAACATTCATTATTTGGACAATTTTCACAAGTTTTCAACGATTCTTTAAGGTATTGCTTACAAAACGAGGGTTTCTTGGGTTTTTAGATTTTCTTGCATGTTTTTTGGGATCTTTGGTTTAATTAGTTAAGTTATAATCTATGTTTTCTTGTTCCCATGCTATGCCATCATGTTTTACATCCTTTTGCACATATCGTTGTGTCATTTGGTGTGATTTTGGGCGATTTCTTAGGTGTTCTTCATCCCATTTTGTCACTTTCGTGGAATTTCTTGATAACGGTTGGTTTAGATGATTGGGATGCATTTGTATTGGTGAATGGTTTGTGAGGTTGGGTGGTTATAGCTATAGTTGATAGTTAGAGTGAAGTTTATTGCATTAGTGTTGCTCGTTTGGGTTTGATTTGGTCCGTTGGAGTGTTGGCATAGGGTTCAAAGTGTGCATTGTGTTGTGCATTGTTGTGTGGTTAGGTTGGCATGTGTTGGAGTCATGTGTTCATGTTGACACCGCACGGTGACTTCACGTCACTTCGTCATGACATCACGTCCCTATGTCTATGTCTTCACGTCACTTACGTCTAGGCATCATTGCATGTCATCATGCATTCATGTTAGGGCACGTTGCATGTTATCATATTTACCTCATTTTACGTGCATTCATGCATACCATGCATGTCATGGTTTGATTAATCTTATATCGAGGTTTTAATGTTGTGATTCCATTTCTTTCAGATGCAGCCTAAGAGAGCACGCACGACCCCTTCCACTCCTAGTACATCTACCTTATACAGTAGGACTAGGTTTATCTTGGCTGTGGCCCAAGACACTTTTGGGTCACAGTTTTCTCTTCGTCCCATTCTTTTTAAGCGCGAGGTCATTATGTCTGACCTTTCTCCCGATCTCGCAGTTATTTTCACTTCTCGGGGTTGGGAGCCTCTTTTGGTTGACTTATTACCCCCTCGTAGCCTTCTTATTCACGAGTTCTATGCTAACATTCATGATGTTAGCGGTTCTTCTTTTGGCGTTTTTATTCGGGGTAGGACAATTAGGATCACTCCTGACGTTATTTCGAGTCTTATTCATATTCTCTGGGTCGTCCACCCCCTTTTTCCTTATCTTATCCCTGATTCACTTCCGGTAGACTCGTTAGTCCGTTCGACGGTGTTTAACACACCGTTGGAGGGAGGTCCAGGTGCGATTCGCACCAGTTCTCTCCCAACCAAGTGCTAGATTCTGTTGCGCATTGTGTGCACGAATATTTGGCTTGTCTCACACACTTCTTCATTACTGATGGAGAATGCTCATTTCCTTTATGCCCTACTGTATAGCGATTCCATTGACTTGCCTTCATTCATTTGCCAGCAGATTTTGAGGGCTTTTCGTACCACGAGGACGAGGTTGGGCTACCCTATGCGTGTTTGATATACCGCTTTGTGATAGCCTTAGGAATCAGCTTTCCCGAGGCGGGTTTCTCGGTCGATTGGCCATACTACCATCGCCCAGAGTAGGTCTCATGCTTCTTCTAAGCCAGCACAATCGGCTGACCTGACTGTGCTGACTGATCCGATTGATGACCTCATTTCCTTTGATCCCTCTGATTTTCCTTCTTTTTCGACTGCTCCTCCACCCTCCTATCTCCATTCTACTTCTACTTCTACTCCTACTCCGTCCGGGTCTGTTCATCCTCCTTCTTCTTCTCCTCCTCTTTCTGCATCTGCACCTTCTGCTCCAGCTCCTATCGACCCGTTGGTCACTCTCTTGGGTTAGATGACAGTGCTCATTGAGCAGCAGGCTCGTATGATGGCAGAAATTACCCAGCTGCGTGCCACAGTAGATCGACACACTACCGAGTTTGCTACGCTTCGGAGTGCTGTTGGATATGTTCAGCGTGGGCTTCGATTGATTCGTCGTCATTCGGACAATGATGCTAATTTCGAGGAGAGGACGAACTCCGATGATGCTATCGGTGCTTCCTAGTTCTAGACTTACCCATTGTCATTGTGTGACAAAAATGGGGAGTCGATATGGCAGGCAGTAGTACATATGTTTTTTTGTCATAGGTTTTGAGTCTGTAATTTAATTTTTGATTACTGTCTTGACTTAGTTAGTTTTGTTACAGAATGCCAAAGGGGGAGTTTGTTAGGTTTTCGATGTTTTGTAATTGGCGATTCTGTAAATATAAGGACTGAATTGTACTATATTTAAAAAGTCAAGGAGTAATGTGCAAATAGTTGAAAATAGGGTTACTAGGTCTAGGGTTCNAAAAGGCTGAAGTGTATTATGTTTAAAAAGTCAAGGAGTAATGTGCAAATAGTTGAAAATAGGATTACTAGGTCTAGGGTTCGAGAATGGCAAAAGAGGAAAACGGCACGGATTTTCGCTAGACTGTCACCAAGGTTTGGCTCGAGCTATAAAAGCAGAAACATTGTCGCTAGACTATCGCCCTTAGTTGGCTAGAGCGACGGTCTGTCACTCGACTGTCGCTCAACCCTCGCTCGAGCGACAGGTTTATCTGAAAAAATTTTATTATTCGATTTAAAGGCTTTTTCCCTGGCCCATTCATTTTTCTAACTTACCTATATATACCAAAACACTTTTGTACGAAAATTAATGAGGTTGAACATTGAGAGAATTTCATCTGTGAGAGATTCATTCGATTTTGTCTTTCAACCTTCATATACTTTGATTATTTTGGTGAGAAAAACATCGTTTCTATAATCCAAATACCAAATTGCCTTTCATCTACATCTGGTCAGAGTTTTGAAGATCGAGGAAGTTTGACTGGAGTTCTTATCTGTGAAGAACGCGGCGTTCTTCGTTGATCCACGAGAAATAGACTATTCCACAAGGCTAGGAGTGCTGCAGGGTAGCAAATTCCACGGAGAACTTTGGCAACAGCAGCTAAGGATTGGTGCAGAGGAGCACGGGATCCAGTAAGAGCTATAGGGAGTGCAGTCAAGTGATCAGATAGAACGAGTTGTCTAGTCTGATAGACTGTAAGTTGTTCAAATCGTTTATAGTGAATTGTTGACTAACAAAGTGCTCGGAGTTTTTCCCAGTTGGGTTTTTCCATGATCATACCGTGTGTTGATTTACTGATTTATTTATTTTTATATAATTTGCGGTATTCAAACATAGGATTAAACTGACGTGATTGTGTAACCATCTAGAGATAACAATTGGTGACTTGTTGCTAATTTGTTATCATATTTTTAATTCCGCATGATATATATATTCATTCCCTCTAGGTATTGTTAGGGTCGAACTGCGTAACTTTCATTTTCAATTAACAGAATATAAATTATGCACCAAATGTTTATCCAACAGTAGTTACAATATTTACACTTGCTCACAAACTCCTCTGGTGGTTTTGTCATAGTTTCAAGTTCACAATCAATGGCAAAATATATTGAACTTTTCTCTATTAGAACCAACAACAGCCTAAGACATTATAACTAGTTGAGTCACTCCGTGCTGCAATCGGCTATAAGCATTTTAGTGGGCTTGAACTTTGATAAAAATGAAGTGTTTCCACCTCTGCCAGAAAGAAATGCTTATGTTATGGTGTTTCAGCCTTGAACAAAAGAGCATTTTAGTACAACTCTTAGAATAAACTTCAGGATCAAATTTAATGTCGTTGGATTGAACGTTCTTCAGTAATGGCGTCGAGTGCTTAATTTATTCATCCTTGGAGCACACTAGCACAAAATCATAAGCATTTTCCTTCAAAGCTACCCGAAGATGAAAATTATCACTGGGCAGATATGCTCCATTTCAATCAAAGGCAAGTTCAGAACCTTCCCCTGGAAATTGTTTTTGTCCATGAAACACAAAGCTAGGATTGACTTTATTGCCACTTCACTATTATATTCGACCGCAACCACTACTTGGATTAAGATTCTCCAATCTTAACTCACACCAAATAGTCTGATCTTTGAGTAGGATTATAGCATTCACACTTAGATGTGTTATCTTCAATTACTGTTGAAGAACATATTTTTTGCTTTGAGATACTTCATTGGAACATCAGTCGGTCAGAACTCATTGAAAATCAGAAGACTTCAGAACTTGCTGTTGTAGGTTCGTCGAACATAGGCAGAATTTTCTCAAAGCGTTCATTTGTCCCTTAATCATTTTCTCTACTTATGTAGATACTCCTCCAAGGCATGAACGTGTCTTATCGAAAATATGGAAGTTTTGCGCGGTAAGAATAATATAAAATATGTTTGATATAGTCAATAATTAAATTAAGAAAAGTTTTGATTTGTTAAAACAATATTTGTTTTTTTTTTAATTATTTGACCAATCAAACCAATCCAAGATTGTAAAAATATATTTCAGTATATGCTGCTATATGGAAGATACATATTGCATCTCGTTTAGGGCCTTGAAACTCTAAAATCTTCAACTAAGAAATCTTTGTACTTGTAGCACTCAATCAATCCTGACTAGTTGGCTTCCCTAAAGTCAGTCCAAGTCGACTCACTTACATTTTGGATTCAAACCAATTGTACATTTTTTGGTACATGTTTTGACATTTAAAAATCATTCTATTAAGTAAACCAATAAATAAATAATAAGTAAAAATATAAAATATACTTTACTTGCAGTCTCCATTTGGCTTAACATAATTTCAAAAACATCTTTTAGATTTTTAATGTCACTTTTATGAGTGTGTAGAGTGTTTGCAAAATAAAGTGCATGAACCATTCCCCCTTAGTTAGTTCTCTCAAGTAACACATAACTCCCTCTAACTTATATAACTCCCCCTAACTTCATAAAACCAACCAATGTATCACATAGTATGTAGATCAAGCAAAAACTTAATAGATATGTTGCAACATAATATCAGTATGAAGTAATACACCTACAAACTTAGAAGTTGTAAAACATAGCACAAATCAAGCGTCCTACATACTGCAATTAGTGTTCATGTCATATTATCACCACACATCAAAATAAATAAACTACTACTCCCCCTCCCCCTCATTTTTTTTGAAATTAACAGGACCACCATATGAAGTAAACCAAATAGGCAAATAGTGAGATCGGAGAGTTAGAATCAGAATGATAGAATCTTTCAATTAGTGGACTTGTTAGCCCGTAGAAGGTTGGTCCAAACTAGCTGTCTAGAGTTGTGATTTAGTGTCTTTCTTGACTTTCTCAACTGGGTCAGACATGACTCTTTCTTCAGCGGGAACAGTGATAGTAGCATCTTTAGTTTAACTTGATAGGAGGTCAGAACCTTGCCCATTAGGTGTTACATGAGTGGAATTAGCAGGTACTAAGGATAATCAATCTCCTTCTTACTTACACATGTCATTTATAATCTACACAAATAGCTTGAAACTACAAAATTCGAAATCAAATGCAATGAGCAGTTTCTCAATCAATAAGGTTTAACTGTCCCCTCATAATTGACCTAGATTTTGTTTCTAAGCATTTTCACTCAAATTTTTTTTTATGCAATGGATATTGGAGTTTACTATTAAGTTTAGACCGTTGATCAAAAAATCTATGAAAAAGCTCACATGTGTAGTCACACATAAATCTGAAAATTTAATGAAAATTGAATCAATCACAATATTTTTGGACAAATTTCACAATTGGCTTAAAATTCTCAAGATAAGCCTGAAATTTCCATTCGGATGTTTGCTCACACTTAGTTCAATTAATTCTCAAATTGAAACCTGAGTGTGTGATACGACACTTTAGACATAATTAATTATGAATCATGTCCTAACCAGATTTAATACTTTCAATACTACATGCTAAAGTGTGTTTCTCACCAACCATCATCTAATAATGTCTCTTTAAATAAAAATACGTGTGTGCCAGATTAGAGCAGCTATATAAATTGTGTATTTGTTTTGCATGCTCATGTGATGAATTTTTCTATATTCATTTCAATTCATGAAGTTGACATTCGCGTAGCCATAGAGGTAGCTTTTCTCTCATGATTTATGTTCATTATCAAGGACAGCTTCACACATCTTTGGCGGCAGCCCTCTCCTCCAATGAACTTGTCTCTTTACACAACATGATATTGCAATGCAGAGAGACATAGATACTGACCATAAGTCTACACTTAGACACTTGTCACCTTCAGATGCCTACCTAATCAATAAATGGACACAAAAATGTTGTCACAGTGTCCTAATGGTGTATTTATCTGACAATAGTTTACCATAAGTTAAAACGAGCATACCACATTGATTGGATATTCCAATTTTATCTGAATACCACAAAACAATCAGAATATCACATCTTGTGACATTTACAAGAAAACCTCCAATTTTTCTTTTTATGTTTTTCATTTTTTTGTTTTTCATATAAATACAAAACACATGCAAACAAAATGAAGACACATAATAATAAAAAATTATGTACATTGCTTTTAGTATATCATGCAAATGCCGACTACTTTTCGCAAAATTTCAAATCTGATAGTATCTAATGTCTTGGTAAGTAAATAAGTCAGTTGTCCTTCTATGTGAACGTGTTTTAGGACAATAATATTTCTTTCAACTAAGTCTCTAATGAAATGATGTTGAATATCAATGTCTTTAGTTCTAGAATGTTGAGCATGATTCTTAGAGATATTTGTAGCACTAGTATTATCACATAATATGGTAAAAGAGTTTTGATTAGCACCCTAGTCACTGAACATCTGCTACATTCCGAAAGTAACCATTCCTCATGCATGACTTTTAAAATTAGTTAACATAGAACGATTACTGGTCATGTCTCTGGAACAACTAATAACAAAGTACCACGAGTTAGGCACAATAAATTAATAAACATTAACGGTACAACACTTAAGATCATTTTTACATATCCAAACTTTCCTTATTCTAGCCTTAGAATTTTATTTTAAGGTGTCAGTTAGCAAATTAACTCTCTTAGTGTGATTTGATTTTCTGTATGTTAAACAATAGTGCAAATTGTGTCCATACTGATCACAAATATTACATCTGATCATATGTTGTGACTTCCCCGTCCGATATTTTACATATTTACTTGATCCTGTGACCTAAAATAGATTTTTCGAGATAGTTAGAATCTGTTGTCGAGTATTTGTTAGTGGTACTGTCCTGCTCTGGCACTTTAACATTGATTTAAGACAACTAACTTCGTAATTTTTCAGACCCCACTGCTGCTGTAATGAACATCAGTTGAGTGATTTCTTTCTCCTTTCCTTTTTCTTCATACTCTAGGCCTATTTTGTCATTAGAAGTTCTTCCATAACTAAGTACTTCACTAAGACAGACATATCCAATTGTCGGTTGTTTGACTCTTTCTTTGGCATGATCTGATTCAGCTTGAAGTCCCAACAATTGTTTTTCCTCTTATTTACGATTTTGGAAAAAGCTTATTTTTCAGTTATTACCGTAGCTCTTTTTTCTTCAATGTTTTCCATTATTGCCGAAAGGGTAACATTTTTTTTTTCTTTTTCAACTTTCAGATATCTTTTTAGAATTTCACATTCTGAACATACATTGCTGGTTCCAGCTGAATCTATATTCAGTAGGTCCTGACCTGCAGGCAATAGATGTGACGTATTAACATTAGATTGGAGGTTGAAAATTAGATATGTTACCTGGTTGTCGTCAGTTCTATCCTCTTTGTCTAAGTTTGACTCCTTGTCTTCATCTTCACTACAGGTTATTTTCATAGCTTTCTTGTACCGGGACTTTGTTAAGGTGTTTGTGCACTCAGCCGCTATGTGCCCGAACCGTTGACATTCATGACATTGGACACGATTTTAGCTCTTTTCCACAGATGGGGTAGGATTTTCCCTAGAGTTGCTGAAGAATTTCTTTTGTGTGGCTTAGTTTTTCAACTTCTTCCTTTCTGATTGTTTTTCAAGAATTTCTTAAATTGTTTAGTAAGCATGGTCATTAGATCATCATTCTCACTTTCATAATCTTCTTCCTCTATCTTAATCTCCTTGGGTTTAAAGGTTATTCTTGATTCTTTTTTCCTTCTTCTTTTTGTGAAGATGTAGCTCATAGGTCATCAAGGATCATTCTTCCACTTTCATGCTTTTTATATTCCCGCTTTTCTCGATAGCGGTTACCTTGGAGTAAAACCTATCAAGTAATGATCTTAGAATATTTTTTCACAATTTTACTTTCTGAGTATTTGTTTCCCAAGGTATAGGCCAAGTTGGTGATGTCACTTAGTTTTGCATAGAAATCGTTGAAGTGTTCATCGTCTCTCATTGTTAATTGCTCAAATTCAAGTGTAAACATTTGGAATTTAGAGAAATTCACAATTGAGGTTCTTTTATGAGCAACCTACAATATATCACACACCTCTTTAGCCACCTTGCATGTTGAAATCAAACAAAATTGATTAGTATCAATGAATGAAAAAATAGCATTTAGAGCTATAGAATTCCAGGTAGCACTCGTATACTCAGTAGTCACCCACTCATTTGTTCATTTATCTTTTTCTACATCCTTTTCAATTACAGTGGGAGTTTTATAGCCATAAACAATTGAGTGCCATGCTTTCTCATCTATAGATTGGACATAAACTTGCATTCTTATTTTCCAATACGAATAATTAGTCTCATCTAAGACAGTAGGTCTAAACAGCGCACCTCCATTATTAGGTTTTATATAGATCTCGAACTAGCTCTGATACCAATTTTTAATACTAAAATCTAGTTATTTAAACAATTTGTCTCAATTATTTATTTTAGCCACAATACACTAGTGAATCAAAACATCCTATAGGTAGTTTTAAGCACAATTCTGATTGGAACGACTAAAATGATTTGTGTTCTACAAGATATAATCTACTGCGGAATTAAGTAAAGATAAACACCAGATATAACGTGGTAAACTCTTAAAGAAAAATTAATGGGCCCCCATGTCACAGGTTAAATAATCTACTATCAAAGAATAAATAATACAATAGTTTCAGGTTTTGTAATTTTGCAAAACTAACGAAAAGAATCAAAAGCAAGAAAAGAACAACTCACTCATTCTCTTTCTTCTTTTGACTTTTTGGGGAACTGGAATCAAACCCTCCGATTTTGACTTTATCCCCACTTCACCATTGTACTTGGTCGCAACACTACTTGGATTAAGATTTACCAATCTTAACTCATGCCAAATAGTCTAATCTTTGAATAGGATTATATCATTCATGCTTAGGTGTGTTATCTTCAATTAGTGTTAAAGAACATGATTTTACTTTGAGATACCTCAATGGAATATCAGCCGTCAGAAGACTTTAGAACTTGCTACTGCAGGTTTGCCGAACATAGGTATATTTTTCTCTAAGCATTCGTTTGTCCCTTAATCATTTTCTCTACTTATGTATAGACTTCTCAAAGGCACGAATGTGTCTTACCTAAAGTATGGAAGTTTTGCAAGGTAGAATAATATAAAATATGTTTGATATAATTAATAATTAAATTAAGGAATGTTTTGATTTGCTAAAATAATATTTCCTTCTTTTAATTATTTAACCAATCAAACCAGTCCAAGATAGTTAATATATAATGTAGAATATGTTTGATATGGTTAATAACTAACTGACTTGTTTAGATTGAAACCAATTGTACACATTTTGGCACATGTTTTAAATATATAAGCATATTTAAGTAAATATATAAAATATATTTTATTTACAAACCATATTTGTTAGCCAGCACAAGCACGCGCATTCTACCAAAGCAGAAGGTGTCGTGCTTAGCGAACAATTACTATACATAAAGTATGAAAGATCCATGATGAGAGACTCTCCAAAGACATAAATTCGTATTTTGACATGTCGCAACTGCAAGTCTCTCAAACCGTATAAGAAAAAATTATAAAAATGTTAGGCTCTTTGCTGCCAAACTTAAAGAGCTAATGCATATAGTCTTTTGAATCATTAAGCGCCTATTTGCATGGGATTTTCACCACATTTTAAGCAAACTTTCAACTGTTGCAAATGCAGTGGGTTCCTTTGCCGCCGTCATTATTGACCCATTTCAGTGATAATTTAACATGAACATGTAAAATGACAGGATTGTCCATCCATGATTTTATTTTTACACAAAAATGAAGGGCATAAATGACAGTTGGCAAAATTAAATCACATTAGAATCGTCCAAATTTGTAGGCGTCGACAGACTTGCAGAGGTGGTTCCCATTTCAACAGTAAAAAAATCAATTATTTGCAAAAAGTAGCGCTCCCAGACAAACGCTAAACAGTGAATACTTTTTGTTGTATTGTCCTAACTTACTTCATATAAGCTCATTGAAGACGCGGTCATCCTCTGGGATGGGTAGAGAACCAGACTTAGGGTATAATCTCAAATCGTAGAATCTAATCAAGGAGGTTGATATCGTCACATTCGAGTCTAAATTTGGAGGTTGTGGATGTTCCCCTACTTCTATTTCTTCATGGCAGTGGTTAAATCATTTAGAATGTTGCTCGTAGCTGGTATTATTAGGTAACATACATTTTTCGTAGTGCTAAGAATGCTATTATCTAGATGGAGCAAGGTGTTAAGAATACCTTGTAAAACCTCCCATATGCACGAGACACAACTGTAAAAAAGCCATGCATGTTCGTGGAAATCGTCAACACACATGTAGCATGTGCAATATTATACTAATAACTAGTAATCGAAGTCTAGCCATGTCGGTGAACTAGGTTCGAGTTTCATCTTAGGAAAGAGATAAATTAAATTAAAAATATAATTGAAAAAACTACAAATTTTGATATATGAACTTTAATTGAAAAATCTTTTCTATTCAAGTTTGATATATATAAAAGTAGGAATGGGTAACGAATAGAATGAATTGGAGCAAAATTGTTGACATATGGTTGACTTCATCCTTAATGTTTTGATCATAACAAACAAGTTAATTTTATTTCTAGCAGTTGAATTTAAGTCTTCATAGCTATTGTTGCAAAGTTGATCGGTTGGGGACAAAAAATGTCACTATCAAAAGACTCGCATTGGACGATCAATAAAAATCGAGATGGAAGCCAAGTATTCATGACAAATCACTCAAGACAAAGAACTTCAATCAAAGATATTAGATCAAGGTTTTTGTATTAATGTGTAAAGGTACAACACTTCAATCTTTAGCAATGAATTATTAAAAGCTCAACAAATAATTTTTTATGCATGAAAGATTATTTCATAAAAACACTTGTATAAAAATTATTCTTAAAAAAGGTAGTATTTCAAGGCATTATTTAAACTTATTACAATATCACTTACCTTGAAAAATAAAGTGAAAAAGGGGTCTTCAAAAGACTGCATTTTTCAAAAATTCAAAAAGGAAAAATAAAAGGAAAAACTATCGATGCGGACGCTGATTGGGCCATGCGAATGTCCGGTTCATCCAACGATCACTTTTTTAACCGTTCTGAATTCTGACGCACAACGGCTACCTTGGTTGTCTAGTTCAGAATGTGGACGTTTGGATTGCTTGTTCGGTTATCCAAATTTTTTAGCGCTTTGAACTCTATAAACACCATTTCACTTTGCATTCATTGCAACACTTTTTCGAGCATTTAAGTAAGATATTCTCGAGCAAAATTATATTGATAGTACATCTTATTTATTTTTATCAAATCATTTACTTTAAAAAACTTTTGATTTAATCAACTTTTGAAAAATATCTTTATCATCAAAGTTTTTCTCTTTTAACACTTGAGCTTCATTCATTGCTATTCATTAAAGTGTTAGCCAATTTCTCTCTTTGTACTTAATTTGTTTATATCATTTATGAAGAGAAAAGTTTCAAATTGTAAAATCATTCCTCATTGAATTTGTGGGTCATATTGAGATCCCAAAAGTTTCAATATTGTATAAAGATCGGTGCTCCTTGTTTGTTGGATTGCACCATAAGTCAATCAAATTTAATAAAATGCCTTGCTCGTGACAAAGAGTTCGTTAACGGAGGATGTAAATCATCGATTTGGATCGAACAATCACAATTTTATCATTTTCACACTCTCTTCCCTTTTAATTATTGCTTTCATATCTATTATTATTTAAATTAATTTATTTAGTCTTTACTTGCTTGAATTTAGATTAATTCTTTGAAAAGGTTTTGGAAAATCAATTTACCCTCTCTTGGTTAGCTATTCTTGGGCTTTCAATTGGTATCAGAGCAATGTGCACTTTTAAAGTTAAAGATTTCACAATCTTGAGTAAGGCTAACCACAATCTTTAAAATCTTGAGGGACATTCTACAAATCGTCCTCCATTCTTTGATGACAAACATTATAATTATTGGAAAGTTAAGATGATGATTTACATTCAATCAATGTATTATAATATTTGGGAAGTTATTGAATATGGTCCTTATGTGCCTACAAAGATTATTAAAGTTGATGAAAAACCCGATCAAACCATTCCAAAACCTAGATAGGAGTACGACGAAGAAGATAAAAGAAAAGTATCTTTAAATGCTAAAACTAAAAAATTAATTTGTTGTGTTTTAGATAGAAATGAATTTAATCATATTAGCACATGCGATTCCACATATGATATTTGACATGTATTAGAAGTCACTCATGTGGCACTAGTAAAGTAAAGGAAACCAAGATCAATCGTTTGGTTAAAGAATTTGAAAACTTTTTCATGAAACGAGATGAATCTATTGTTCACATGATTACTCGCTTCACCGATATTACTAATGGCCACAAAGGCTTTGATTATAAATTTACTAATGGTGAGCTTGTAGGTAAAATACTTCAGTTACTATCGGAAGATTGGAGCTCATTAAGGATGTTGATAGAGAATACCAAAGATATCAATTCATATCCATTAGAAGAACTTTATGCAACCTTGATGACGTATGAACTCAACAACGTCGAACTTAAGGACAAAATGAGGAAAAGCAAAGAAGAATCAAATGAGCTTCCTAAGCATCAAATTGCTTTAGAATCGGTAATTGAAGAAGAAACTACTAGTGAAAATTTGAATGATGAAAAGCTCGATGATCTAGTTATTCTTGTCCAAAAATGGAGAGGATTGCGAAATAATTGGAGATTCCAAAAGAAAGAGGAAAATGGTGAAGAAAGAAGTAAGAAATCATTTGTTATGATTGTGACAAACCCGATCACAAAAGAACTAAATGTCCAAACAAGAAAATGAGTATCAAGAAAAAGGCATTCCAAACGACATGGGATGAAAGCAACGATGATGATCATGATGAAAATGATAGTCAAGAAAAAGTTGCCAACATGTGCTTCATGGCAATCGAAGATGAGGTAAATCCTATTGAAAATGTTCATATGATGATTATCTACCACCCATGATGAGATTCTTTAGGAATTTTAAAAACTTGCATTAAATCACTTAATTCTTAAAAAGAAACACTACTTGTTGAAAAATGAAATGAATAAAATTTTAGAAACTCAAAAAGATCTCAAAAAGGAAAATGCTGATTATGATTCATTGATTAAAGAAAAAGTTGAAGATTTAACTAAGATTATTTACAAATTCGCTCAAGGTAAGAAAAACATTGATTTAATGCTTGGCGATCAAAAGTGTGTTTTTGACAAAAGATGAATTGGATATAAACCATTCTTGAAACAAAAATATTTCAAAATTTTATTTGTCAAAGCATCAAACTCCTCTCTTTCAAACACTACATGTAGCTTTTGCAATAAAGATGGACATATTGCTTATAACTGTCTAACAAAAAAGAGGTCACACTTTGAAAGTTGGTAATCATTCTTCTCATTCAATTGAAAATGTTTTATTAGTAGATAACCTCAAATATAATTTGCTTACTAGTAGTCAATTATGTGATAAATTATATCATCTTAAAATTGATTCTTCCAAATGCCTTATTAAGGATGTTACATCAAAAGAAGTGATGTTTATAAGAAGTTGAAGTAAAGATGTTTATATCATAAATATCAAATTTGAAAGTGACGAATTTTTTTTTATCAAGTTTAAAAGAGGATACTTGGTTATGATATATGAGATTAGGTCATGTTAGCATGGATCTTTTCTCAAAAATATTCAAAAATTGTTTTGTTAAAGGTTTGTCAAATTTAAAATTTGAAAAAGATAAAATTTGTGATGCTCTTCAACTACAAAACCGTTACGACTTCTCCACATAGAACTTTTTGGACATTTCAGAACTGTTAGTTTGGGTGGTAAACATTATGCATTCATTATTGTCAACGACTTTTCTAGATTTACTTGAGTACTATTTTTAAATCTAAAAGATAAAACTTTGAATGTATTATTTAAATATTTTTGTAAAAATGCTCAAAATGAAAAAAAAAATGATACTCCATTACAACTATTAGAAGTGATCATGGTGGAGAATTTGAGAATATTGCTTTTGATATTTTTTTGTAATGAAAATGGATATGAACATAATTTCTCGTTCCTAGAACTCCTCAACAAAATAATGTAATATAAAAGAATAATAGCACATTGCAAGAAATCGATAGAACCATGCTTAATGAAAATAGCTTGCCAAAATACTTTTTAGTTGAAGCCGTTAACACAACTTGCTACATTATTAATAGAGTTTTAGTTAGTCAAAAGAAAACTCAAACTCCCTATGAGCTTTGGAAAAATAGAATTTCAAATATTGATTATTTCAAAGTATTTGAATGCAAATGCTTTATTTTGAACACAAAAGAAAATTTGGAAAATTTTGATTCAAAATCTGTATTGAAAATTTTCTAATATATTCATTGACTAGCAAAGCTTATAGAGTCTTTAACAAAAGAACTCTAGTAGTTGAAGAATTTATGTATGTTACTTTTGATAAAACTAATCCTCTTGATCTTGAGAGAGGTATTGCTAATGATGTAGGATTGAAAATCCTTTTGAATAAATGAATATTCAAGATCAAAACAAGGAAGATCCAAAAGATGAACACAAGGAAGAAATAAACGTTCAACAAAGTGAAACAGAACCTACCGAAGTACCAAATGATCATATTCTACTACAAGAATAGAGGTTTGTTCCCTCTCATCCAAAAGAACTAATTATTGGTGATCTGTCCAAAGATATTACTACTAGAGTTTCTACTAAAAAATATTTTAACAGTTCTGCAAATTGAACCAAAAAATTTCAAAGAAGTCGAGTTTAATGAATTTTGAATTCTATCTAAGAAGAACTAAATCAATTTAGAAGAAATCATGTTTGGGATTTAGTCGTTAGACTCAATAATCAAACTGTCATCGGCACAAAATGGGTTTTTAGAATAAATGAGATGAAAATGGGATAATTGTGCGTAACAAGGCTAGATTTGTGGCTCAATGTTACAATCAAGAAGAAATGTCAATTTTGAGGAAACATTTGCACCAGTTGCTAGGTTAGAGTCTATTTGCACGCTTTTTACATTTGTTTGTCGTAAATGATTCACTATTTATCAAATGGATGTAAAAAATGCATTTCTAAATGGGTATATTCAAGAAGAGGTTTTTGTAGAGCAACTTCCTAGTTTTAAAGAACACAAGTATCCAGATTATGTTTTTAAACTTAGAAATGCTCTTTACGGTTTAAAGCAAGCTCCTAGGGTTTGGTATGAAAGATTGATCAAATTTTTACTTTCAAACGGTTTTTCAATAGGAAAAGCGGATACTACTCTTTTTGTCAAAACTCAAAAGAATGATAGAATTGTTTTTCAAATTTATGTTGACGATATTATATTTGGGGCAACTAATATTCATCTTCGTGAAATAATTTCAAAATGAATGAGCAAGGAATTTGAAATAAGCATGATGGGAGAATTTAAATTCTTCCTTTGACTTCAAATTAAGCAAACTAATGATAGGATATTTATTAGTCAATATAAGTATATAATAGACATGCTCGAAAGGTTTGAAATGGAAGAGTTGAAGCCAATGAACACTTCGATGAGCACATCTATAAAATTGGACAAAGATAATCAAGGTACTTTCGTTGATATAACTAAATGTCAAGGTATTATTGAATCCCTTCTTTACTTAACGGCAAGTAGACTCGATATTATGTTTAGTGTTTGTTTATATGCTAGATTTCAATTTAATCCTAAGGAATCACACCTTAGAGCCGTAAAAACAATTTTTAGATATTTTAGTGGCACTAGAACCTTAGTCCTTTAGTATCCAAAAGGCACTCACATTGATTTATTTAGTTATTCGAATACTAATTGGGCCAGTTGCACAATTGATCGCAAGAGCACTAGCGGAACATGTCAATTTCTAGGATTTACACTTGTGTCTTGGTTTAGTAATAAACAAAATTCCGTTGCATTGTCTACCATCGAAGCCTAATATATCTCGGCCTCTATTTGTTGTGCACAAGTATTATGAATGAAATAAGCTCTTAGTGATTATCACTTATCTTTTGATCATATACCTATCATGTGTGATAACACTAGTGCCATAAATTTATCAAAAAAATTCCATCTTTCACTCTCAAACGAAGCATATTGAGATTAGACACCACTTCTTACGAGATCATGCACAAAAGAGATATTTTGTGTTAGAATTTGTAAACACCGAAAATCAATTGACCAACATTTTTACTAAACCTCTAGCCCTTGATAGAATTTCACATGTTCGAAGAGGTTTAGGGATACAAGATTAAATTGAAATATGTGGCTAATGTGTCTATTTGCAGTTAAAATTATTGATTTCATGTCATTTCATCGTATACTCGATTTTTTATGATGCGAACGTCTGGATGATGAATCAGACAACCATGTGGACGTTCGTATAAGCTGTCTGGATTGACAGAAAATTTGGGACATTTCATACGAATGCCCGGATGTGCAAATTTCCAATTTTTAAATCTCGATTCAAGACCTTTTCTTTCTCATTTTCTCACCTCTCTTCCCTATCTGTTACGTGCGTCCACATCCTTTTCACCCATTTTTGTTCTCAATTCATCACTTTAATAGCTCAAATCCAAGAACCCATCTTCTCCTTCTTCAATTTTATCAAAATCTTTAATTTCCTCTCACTAAAACCCCTAAAATTTACGCTTTTAAATATTTTCAACCCTAGGTTCGATTACTATCCTTATTCTTCCTTCTAATCTTCCTTCTTCATCATGTCTAGTTGACGAGAAAAGCCTATGAAGGCTACTGTAAGGCGGCATCCTCCTTCACCATCCTCATCTGACGAAGAACTCGTCAGAACTCGAAATGCCGGCAAATTCTTTTGAAAAATCTCCAATTCTAATAAGTAAGAATGTTGATTTTCTGACTTTACCATTGAAACACCCGCATTTCATAGAGGAGAATACTTTGAAAACATGGGTTGGGTGTCGTTGCCACCTTAGAGGAAAATGCATATCCCCATCTCATGAAAGATTTTTACAAAAACATGGTCGGATGGAATTTCTTTTCTACTTAAAAACACCCGTATTAACATCACTAAAGCTCTCATCCAAGAAATTCTCGAGTTCGAGGTGTGTGAAAATCAAATTTTTCTTCGTAAACCTCATCCGCTTTGGAAGGATATAATCCTATCGACGCATGTCCTAGAGTAACTGGGAAAAGCATAGAAAATATTACCAAACTTAGTGCAAATCAACTCACTCTTCCATGTAAAGTTTTCCAAAACATTATTGAACATGTCATTCTTCCTCGAAAGGGTCATCGGGATGAAGTAAAAAAATTTGATCTTTTCATTCTCAATCCATTTCTTGTCGGGCAAAAATTAGATTTTCAAATCATTGCACTCGGCCTCATGAAGCTTGTCCATTCTACTCGATATGTCAAAGCTTTACCATAATTTTTAAGCATTTTGAAAATCCCTTGCATGATGAGACCTTCGTTTCACTCCGTCCTACCGATACCATCAATATCCAAACTCTTAAACGCATGAAAATCGTAAAAGAGCATGGTCAATGGATGACTCACAAAAAAGGCTTCAATCCCACTTTGGTTCCTTCCACTCTACCTTTCGACGATGGTGGCGATGATGTACCACACATTCCGAACCCCCATCATGGCATTCCGAGTTCTAGCGTTCCTCCTTCCACCGATGGTTTCACATTTATCAAGGATCACTATAATAATCTCGACGGTTTGATTCCGTTACATCCTCCATTGACGGCCTTGGTAGAATTCTTCACCATTTTAAAGTTCAACAAGCCGCAATACAAGCCCAACAAGATGCAATTCAAGCTCAACAAGTGGTGATGCAAACTCAACAAAATGCCTTTTACGCTCACTTCCCTTTATCGCCTCCTTTGGAGCCTTAGCTATGGTCTAACTTATTCATGCTATTAATTCTCCTAACTTCTTTTTTTATGGATGCGATTTATTCTATATTAACCTTTCATTGCTTGGCATCTTGTGTTGCTTTAAGGGGGAGTTTACTTGCTATTATTGGTGCCTATCGTTGTCTTTTCGATCACCTATTTATACTTTTTGCTTATGCCAAAAAGAGGAAAACGTGTGAGATGATATGTATATAGATTTGTTTTGATACAAATGTGATAAATTGATGAATATGCTTGAGAAGGTTATTGACTTGTAAAAGATAGAGGGAATATATGTATCACATGTGATATCTAAAACATGTGACAAATCGAACCAAACCGTAAATAATGGTTTGGTTTGAAAAATAAAATGGTATAAAGTTTGGAAAAATTTAAAATCGCATGAACTGGTTTGAGTTGAAAATATGGCACAAATCGTCCAAACCGAACCACGTTCAGCCCTACCAACCATGCCTTTTGCCCTTTTGAAATTTATAGTACATTGCCGTATTTCCTTTTCTCTTGCATTAAATTCATTTTACTCTCAAAAGAAAAAATAACAAATATTAATAAAGGCTGTCAAATACAAATCAGAAGGCCTAGGATTGAACTCAAATAAGGGACAAAAATAACAAGAAAAGTAAAATAGAAATTTAAACTCCTTGTTTTTTTCCCTCATTATTATATTTTTCGAGCGCTCAAGAAAATCAAACTACAATTGTGCTACATTACCAAGAAACTTTACCAAGCATTTTGTCAGGTTCACACTTGGCAAATTGTGATTGATAGTTGGACAAAAATAAATTCAACACTACCAATCACAGTCTGCAATCTCATCCTTGGCACAATTCCCTAAGAATATCCTCTGTACAAGGGGCTATATCCATCAAACTAACTAATAACAAGTTCAGTCATAAATCCAATCGCCTTTTAAAACAATCATATATCGAATATTTGGCGATCTCAGATATGTCAATATCAATAGTGACTCATTATTTCGTTATTTCGATGAATCATTTCTTCGAATAGATGAAGACTGTAAACATTTACTCAATTCCAAAATTGAGAAGAAAAAACAAATCCAAATCCTGAAATGACTGGCTAGACTATCAAGATTTAAGCTTCAAAAATTCCACCAACATATCAAGTATTATACATACGATTTAAGTCTCAAGAAAAGATAAAAGCGTCATTTCCTTTAGATGGAAAATCAAATCACCTAGCTGATGGAAATTGCCAACCCCAAGTTCTTATACAAATAAAATTATAGGGGATAAACATAACTCCGAAAAAACTATCAAGAAAGTGTCTTCTTGACAAAAAATATTAAAAAAATGAAATAGAAGAATTGTTGAATTCAAACTTCCTTCTATTGATTGTGTGATATTTGAAATAACAATGTTGTAAAATTTATAGGAAAGATTTCCAACCTTTAGAATGCAAATGCAAAAAAACCTAAATAAGTTCTACTCAAATAACAAAGTACATGAATAACATAATTCATGAATCATAGCCCTTGTTTGATCCCCTTTTTTTTCAAAACATATTTTTTTCTCTCTTCTTTCCGACCATTACACATTTTTCAATAAAATAATATTACAGGTAACCCAAAAACTTTTCATTTATTTTTAATCACACACTTTTCATCAATCTACTATTCCAAAATGCATTTTACACCAAAAATAGGACTCAAACAGGCTCAATCATAAATGAATTAGAATGTTCATGAACCATGACATAAATCATAAATGTATCTGCCTTATAAATTCTAATAGCCCCCTTTAAGCTATATGGTCATGCCTAATTCCTTTTCAAACATATGAAAATAATGATGCTTAACGCTTTTGTGAAGATATCAACCACTTGATCTTGTTTCTTTTAATATCTCAGCTTCATATCATCATTCTTTACCAAGTCACAGATGAAACGATACTTGATTCTTATATGCTTGTTCTTGCCATGAAATATTGGATCTTTGAAAGAGAAATAGCTGAATTATTGTCACATACCTTCTTTTTGTGAGTGCTAGAGCTTGAGCTAAAGTGCCTAAAAAGACGCAAACGCTAAGGAGAGATACTCAGCTTCAGCTGTAGAAAGTGTGAACACAGGTTGCTTCTTGGACAATAGCCGACCAGCTTTGCATCTTCAACACTTGCGTAATGAATACCTTAACTAATAGATCCACTTATGTACCTAAAAACTCTTTTTCGTACTTCCCAATGATTTCTTGTTGGTTCTTCCATGAACCTTCTAAGCGTGCTCACCGCAAACACAATATCCAACCTTATGGCTATCAAATAAATGAGACTGCCAATAACTCTTCTATAAAGGGTAGCATCAACACTTCTCTCACCATCACATTCACTTAGCCTCAAGCCCACTTTCATAGGAGTGTTTACTGGAGTAATATTTTTCGTTTTAAATCTCGTCAGTAAATCTCTTAAATACTTCTTTTGAAAAAAATATTCCATGTTCACTTTGATTAACCTCCATGTCAAGAAAAAATGTAGAAGGCCCATATCTATCATTTCACATATAATTGAAAAAAATTAAATAATCAATATAAAGAAAAATAATCAAAATATCATCTTGTTAGGCATCTTTAGTCTGTATCAAGTTCTAGGGGATTGCTCCAAACTATAAAGAGGCTTTTTCTATCGACACACTTTTGTTTCTTCACCATCTTTCACATACCCCAAGTGGCTGGTTCACGTACACTTCTTCAAGATAGTTATTCAAAAATGCTGATTTTATAGCCATCTGAAATATCTTCCAGTTTCTTTGAGAGAAAGCGCTATGGCCATTCTAATGGTTTAAATGTGGGCTACCAGTGTAAAAACTTCTAGAAAATCAACAAAATACCTTTGTTTGCATCATTTCACCACCAAACGAGCTTTGTGCTTGTCAATTTCTCCTTGTGAGTTCAATTTTATCTTGTAAACTCAAGTCACATCTATTGCCTTCTTATACTTTGGAAGTTCTACAATCTCCCAAGTTTTATTTCTTTGAATTGAATCAATTTCTTTGTTCATCACATGCTGTCAATTTATCTATTCATTAGCTTCCTCGAAGCAAACTGGATTTGAATATATGCAAATAAAGAAACATTTGTAATATCTCCATCATCAAGAATGTTCTCAGTTGCTTCATAAAGATCCCTTTTGCTTCTTGTCATTCTAGTAGGGGCACTAGAACTTGATGATGATAAAATTGGAGACTGGGATGGAAATTGAGGTGGAGTATGCACGTCTTCATTTCGTTTCTCAATGTCTTTTTCAATATCAAGTTGGATTTAAGTGCCTTCTTTTCTATTAATACTCCAATCCCAAAACTTTTCATTATCAAATTTCACATCCCTACTCACAATTAGTTTTTTTATTGGATTTTATAGTTTATAGGCTTTTAGAATTTTCTGCATAGTTAGAATTCACCGGTCATCAGCTACCTAAGCCACGCCTTGATAGCAGCAGACAACATCACATTTCAGCTCCTTGTTTTCAGGGAAATAGAATCAATATTGTTAGCTAGCTGTAGAGTTAGTTTTTAGTCTTTTAATAGCTGTATTCTAGATCCTTCTTACTTGTGTATATAGCCATGGAACCTGCACGATTAATGTATTGAAAAGGAATTAAACATTACTTCATCCAATTTTTTAATTTGGTATCAGAGCCAAAATGGCCAACACCAATTCCGGAAATCAGTCCAATCTGTCTGAGTTCAATACAGCACCAATTGCTGAGGTAGCAGCTAGCCAGAACACAGCATTTGGAATGAACATCACTCAGACATCTTCAGTGAAGCTAGATAGGAACAATTTCCTATTGTGGAAAAACATGATTACGCCCATAATCAAAGGGTATCATCTTGAAGGATACATATTGGGGACAAAGGTGTGTCCACCAGAGTTTCTAGCAACCTAGACAACTGTTGGTCAGGGAGAATCAGTAGAGATGACTCGAAACCCAGAATTTCAGAAGTGGAACTCAGCATATCAACTTCTTATGGGATGGTTATACTCATCCATGACTCTAGAAATAGCCATGAAGGTCATGGGATGCACGAGTTCAAACAAACTCTAGATAGCAGTTGAACAAAGCTTCGGTATACTGAATAAATCACGAGTAATGTTTCTCACTAGTGAGCTACAAATAACAAGGAAAGGGATAATGACAATGGACCAGTACTTAACCACCATCAAGCAATTGCCCGACAATCTGGAAATTGCTGGTAAAATCATTGATCAAAGTGATCTAATTACCCAAGTCCTATCAGGGTTGGATGAGGAGTATACTCCCATCGTAGTGCAGATAAGCAGCAGAGAAACTATTTCTTGGCATGAACTATCTTTAGTTCTCGTGACCTTTGAGAGTCGACTTGAACACTTAACTCAAGTCAAGAACAATTTCGCTTCATTCAGTGTTAACCAGTCAAGTGTCCAGTTAGCACATCGAACTAGCTCTGGTTTTGGGAGAAGTTTTAGAGGAACTGGCAGTGGAAGATCAGCAGGCTTTAGAAGCAGAACAAGGGGCAGAGGTAGAACTTCGATTGGTAGGTAAAATGAAGCTAGAGGCCCCTGTCAAATCTACGGATTAAGTAACCACACTGCAAGTTACTGCTATAACAGATTTGATGATAGGTACATGGGAAGTAAACCAGCTAACTCAGGACAGCAGAACTTTAATGCTGCCCCATCAGCCTATATAGCATCACCTAGAATCCTTGATGATCCAGCGTGGTATGTTGACTCAAGTGCAAGTAATCACGTGACAACAGACAAAGGTAACCTAGATACTGTGGTGAAATATGAAGGTAAAGAGAAACTACTTGTTGGTAATGGAGATAGGCTGACTATTGCTCATATTGGAAATGGGAAAATCTCTTTACCTAATAATAAATCACTTGAGTTAAATAAACTATTACATGTTCCTTCAATTAAAAGGAATATTTTATTCTAATTGTTGTGTTGTGAAGGATCTCTAAACGAAGAGAACTCTACTGCAAGGAGCTCTTAAGGATGGATTGTACCAGTTGCAGTTATCAAATTTCAAGCCAGAAAGAACCATTTTCGAGTCAAACCATCAAAATAATTTTTTGTGCTTTACAGCCAAGTCTGGTAAAGGTGAACAGCTTTCAGTTAAATCAATTTCAGAATCTGAACTTGACCTTTGGCATAGAAGGCTAGGACACCCCTCAAATCCCGTGTTAAATCGAGTCCTTGAGTCATGTAATAGAGTTAGCAAAATCAATGGAGCTCCTACTTTCTGTGACTCTTGCAAACTTGGAAAATCTCATGCTCTTCCTTTTAATATCTCACTCTCACATGCTGCAAAACCGTTAGACCTCATTCATGCTCATGTTTAGGGTCCAGTACCTTTGAATTCAACCTTAGGGTTTAGATTTTGCATAGTCTTTGATGATGACCATATCAGATTTACATGGATCTATCCTATGAGACACAAGTCTGAGGCTCTAAACACTTTTACTCAGTTCAAAAATCTTGTAGAAAATAAGTTTGAAAGAAAGATTAAAACTCTACAATTTGATTGGGGTGGAGAATTTAGAAATTTTAGCAAAATAGCTCTAGAGTCAGGTATAGAACTCAGGCACTCCTTCCCATACTCTTCAGTTCAAAATGGTAGGGCAAAACGCAAACACAGACACGTCATAGAGACTGGGCTGACTCTCCTAGCTCAGGCTCAAATGCCACTTTATTATTGGTGGGAGTCCTTCAAGGCTGCTACCTACCTAATTAACAAGTTACCTACTTCTATCTTACACCATAAATCACCCTATGAAGCTTTGTTTAATAAGAACTTCAACTATAAACAGCTTAAAACCTTTGGTTGTGCTTGCTTTCCATGTCTCAGACCTTATCAGAGGCATAAGTTCAGTTTTCATTCCCAAAAATGTGTTTATCTTGGCTATGGTGATTCACACAAAGGCTATAAATGTCTAAGCTCTAGTGGGAGAATCTATGTTTCTAGGCATGTTGTCTTTAACAAGCTAGAGTTCCCATTCAAAACAGGTTTTCTAAACAAACAAACTCACCCTCTGTCTTGTAATACTGAAATCACTTACCTTCCCTTTGCTGATCCTAACAGTCACATTATGCCCTCAAGTGTAAGTGCAGCGTCTACAATTCAACTTGAAGTCTCTTCTACAACAGACCTTGTTAATGGAGAGGTAGAAATTGGTACTAAATGAGGTACATTGGTGGAACATTCTGGTAATGAGGGAAACCAAGAGATGGCAACCAATAATGAAACATCAGAAGCTCTGACTGATACTCAGAATGTGGCAAGAGGAACAAGTCCATCAGAAATGAATGCATCTCAGAATGCAGGGCATCAGATGATTACCAGGAGCAAAGCTGGGATTTTTAAACCAAAACTCTATGCTACTGTGGCATTGGATGAGCTGGCTGTAGTTGAGCCAACCAGTACTGATGAAGCTTTAACAAGCAGCTGTTGGTTGAAGGTAATGCAAGAAGAATATAATGCTCATATTAAAAATCAAACATGGATCTTGGTTCCACCCAAGGCTGGGATGAAAGTCATTGGGAACAAATGGGGTTTCAAGTTGAAATTCAATGAAAAATGAGAGGTGATAAGGCACAAGGCCAGGCTTGTAGCCAAAGGCTTCCTTCAAACCCCTGGTGTCGACTTTAGTGAAACTTTCAGCCCTGTGATCAAGGCTGTCACTCTAAAAGTAATTCTAACTCTTGCTATCTCAAGGAATTAGCAGATTAGGTAAGTAGTCATTAATAATACATTCCTGAATGGCAGCTTAACTGAGGTTGTTTACATGAACCAACCACAAGGTTTTGTCAATGAAAACCATCCTGGATATATCTGCAAACTTAAGAAGGCATTGTACTATCTTAGACAAGCGCCTAGGGCCTGGCATGACAAATTAAAACAAACCCTGCTGCAATGGAAATTCAGACAATCCAAAGTTGACAACTCTCTATTTTTCTTGACAAAAGAAGCTAATATATTATTTACCTTGATATACGTGGATGATATAGTGATTACAAGCAATAATACTCAGATGCTACAAGAGTTTATAGACAAACTAAATTTCAATTTTGCACTTAAGGATATGGGGAATCTGAGACAATTCCTGGGAATTGAAGTTGAAAGAGATGATGCTGGTTTATACTTGAGGCAAACCAGATATGCTATTGAGCTACTAAAGAGATTTTATTATGAAAACTTAAAGCCTAGCTAAACTCCTATGGCTGTAGGTAAACGAATCTCCAAAACTGAAGGTCGAGTAATGAAAGATCCTACCTCATATAGAAGTGCAATTGGTGGCCTCCAATATCTTGCTCACACCAGACCTGACTTAACCTACGCTGTAAATAGGCTAAGTCAGTTCCTTCAGGCACCAACAGACTCACATTGGATACTTAAAAGGGTTTTCAGATATCTAAAGGGCACCCTACATCTTGGATTAACCATCCAGAGGAATGAAGGTCTTAACATCACAGCATTTGCAGATTCAGATTGGGGTTCTTGTCCAGATGACAAGAGGTCTGTTGCTAGATATTGTGTCTACCTTGGAAACAATTTGGTGTCATGGTGTTCAAAGAAACAGCATGTGGTTGCTAGATCCAGTACAGAAGCCGAATACAGAGCTTTAGCTCATTGTGCAGCAGAAATAACCTGGATTCAGTCCTTGCTTGAAGAGCTGGAGATACCACAAAAATCAATCCCTACTATCTGGTGTGATAATCTAAGTGCAAGTGCTCTAGCATCAAATCCCATATATCATGCTCGTACAAAACATATTGAACTAGATGTGTATTTTGTAAGAGATAAGGTATTAGAAAATCAGTTGAAGATTAACTACATTCCCTCTTCTGATCAGACAGCAGATGTGTTAACTAAACCTATGTCATATTCGAGATTTCAACTTCTTAGGGACAAGCTTGGAGTGATTGAATATACTTCACCTTGAGGGGGGAGTTAGCATTCACCAGTCATTAGCTACCTGAGCCACGCCTTGATAGCAGCAGACAACATCACATTTCAGCTCCTTGTTTTCAGGGAAATAGAATCAATATTGTTAGCCAGCTGTAGAGTTAGTTTTTAGTCTGTTAATAGCTGTATTCTAGATCCTTCTTACTTGTGTATATAGCCATGGAACCTGCACGATTAATGTATTGAAAAGGAATTAAACATTACTTCATCCAGTTTTTTAATTTGCATAGCCGACAAAGATACATTTTTCAGATTTCTCATCTGACCTTTTCCTTGTTGCATTTGGAATTTGAGCATAAGCAACACTCGAAAACTCACAAAGTGTTCAACAGTTAGCATGAGATTACTCCAAATACCTTGAGACATTCCACCTTGGATAATTTTTAGCCGATCTATTCAATATTTAAACTGCACAAGCCACTAGTTCAGTCTAAATTGTATTGGACAAGCCTTTATTATACTTCTTGCCAAATTCATTATAGCTCTATTTTTTCTCTCTACAACCCAATTCTATTGTAGAGTATGACGAGCAGTCAATTGATGTTGAATCCCACAGTTCTTTAAAAAATTATTAAATTAGCCATCCATGTATCCATCGCCACGATCAACTCTCAATACCTTTAGCTTGTGATTACTTTGCCTTTCAGCAGAAGCTTTGAAACTTTTACAAATTTCAAATACTTCTAATTTCTATTTCAAAAAATAGATCCACAACTTCTAGAATAATCATCAATGAATGTGAGAAAATATCTACTACCTCCAACATAAGTAATTTGTATAGGCCCGAATGTAACGCCCCAAATTCTCGGAACTCGAAGCGTTAAAAGAATTATTTATCTTCTTTGCTCGAACCCTTAAATGCTAACCAAAATAAGTTTTAAACGATA
>CAIGRT010024545.1:5561-33406 GCA_903798405.1 Fraxinus platypoda | reverse complement strand
GGATCAAAATCAAGACAAGATCCTTTAAGGACTTAGTTTTGTCCCGTCCAATGTTAATGACTTTGTTTTACGAACTCGATTTTAATCCTTATTACGATAACTTGGTCTTGACTTAATTAATTGGTCTGTTGATGGAGATTAGCTTTCAAACAGGATTAAACCTAATTGCTAAATGGAATCGTGTAAAGAAGAAACACAATATTATATTCGTTGATTCTCTATGGATGCAATGGAATATATTTTTAGTTTATAATAAATCATAATGAAATTCAAATGGGAATTAATTGATATTTAAAATTTATTTCGGCTATAAATTGTACGTAAAATTGACATATGGTAGAGATGGCAGCGGGATGGGTTCGGGGCGGGGTCCCGCCCCGTCTTAGATGGGCAGGCCTCGTTTCAGGGGGAATTTATTTGCTATTTAAAAATTCTTTTAAATATAAATAATACATAACATCTAGGTATGGGCACGTATCTTATCACGTTAATATATTTATATATCTTGAACCTACGTAACATGCATTGGATCTGCATGTTTAATTACTCTTTGTCACTTATTTTTAGTTTGGGGTTCAAAACGTCAATGACCATTCACTCTTTCAGCATTGTTTTTTATTTTTCCCGAAAGGTCACTATAATGTAGTTTCAACATTATTTTGCGTCTGCCCCTCCTTTACGCCCCCTTTGAAAACTAAGGATTTTGATGATGTGACAAATTGAATCGTTAATTTTTCATATGTTAATGGGAAAAAACGTTAAAAGTACAATAATTGTTGTGACTATTGGAAGAAATTTTAAAGTTATGTCGAGAAATAATATTGTAAGTACATGGTCATTGAGATTTTAACATCTGTTTTGATTTTCCTCTCTTCTACCGTTTTACGCGCACGTTCAGTACAAGAAAATATTAATTTATGGAAAAATTGAGAATACACAATCTTTAATGTACTTGTATGGTAAAACATGATATTTCATTAGTTTTCCTTGACAAATAGATGTTAAACTTCAATTTTGGTAAGAAGGGAGTCCTTGCATATGAATTTCGGTCCTGGAGAAGGCCGGCAGGGGAGACAATGGTTTTGTAAAAGGGACCGCAATCTGATCTCTTCTTTAATAGGTTTCTGACTGTCTGTTGCTTTGGTATCAAGTATGAACCGTGACAAAACTCGGATATTTCTTTTGAGAACAAACATTGTTGGGAAAAAAAAAATGAAATTCGAAATCCTGGAATTATGTAAATAAAATAATGGAAAGAAACATTATAATAAAAAGAGTAATAATAAAAATAGAGGAAATAATTGTTGATGTAGTGGCGGTATTAAAAGTAATCGAGGTCTGTATTGCACACAGTTTTCATAAAACAGATTCGCCCCTTACTATGTTTGTTAATGTTTATGATTTGATTATAATTTGGTCAAACTTTAGTTTTATCCACATATTTTGAAGAATTCACATATTTTATCTAATTTTTAACCTCACACTTTTCAAGATCCACTACTTACAATAATCAATTATAAGCATGGACAAACATGGACTTAGAATAGACCAGCAAGCAGATATGAGTTTGTATAAAGGGTTATACCTGTCTAGACCAGACTTGATTGGCCCATTACAAAACTTGGGCTAGCCAAGGCCCCGTGGATGGACTGCTCTTAAGTCTAATCCCATCCTGATTGATAACTATGGACTAAAAAGAAGCGGATTAATGGGTATACATCTTCCCACTTGCGGTTGCAGAAGCACTAAGTCAGGTCAATGGATATCTATCTTTTCTAATAATCTTTCTGGGTCCCATCCACACAAGAGCATGAAATTCTGAGTGACCATTCAGATAATACTGTTGCATTTCCATGCTTCTTTTTGTTGGTTTAGTCCACAGGCCAATTGTGTCAAATTCTACTATTGCAACATGTAGTGATGATGTGATTGTTAGTCCTCGATCTTACTTCGTTGCTTGTCAAAATGTGTGGCTGTGATGTGTAAACTCTATAACCATTGATGATCAAGGGTGTTCGTCCTCACTCTCAAAAAACAAGTAATAAAGTCTAAATTTGATTTGGAATTGAACTTATCAACGTTGATTACAATCTTTTCTCGTATGATTACAACCAATTCATATCTTACTTCTCTAAAAATAACATTTTCATCGGATTGCACGTCTCGCTTCTCTAAAAATAATGCTTTTCATGGTATGATCATAAAAATGCTTATTAGTACAAAACGTTTATACATTTGGCTTTTAATGTGTAAAATGTCACTACATTTTCAATTTTTTGCATTTTCATCCCTATTTCCACGTTTCATTGCTGAAAACATCATTTTCCTCAATTTTCATCCATTTTCTCTATAAAAATATGTAAAATGACAAATATACCCTCTTATTTAAATAAAACAAGAAGAAAACAATAAAGACCTAATTGCAACCGTAGGCCCAAAATTTTCAAAACTTACAAATGAGTCTCAAAAAAATGATTAAAAATTAAAACCAAAAACAAAAATAACTTAAATCATCTTCCCTCATCCCCACAACAACTCAAAACATAGATAACCATTTCCTAAACTTGGAAAAGTTTGTATCATTTTTGTTTCTTTTGGACAAAATATGTTGCCATAATTGTGGAGAACATGAAGATGTAGCACTCCTTGGATGCCTAAATTAGTCATCTAACTGTGGTAGCAGCTACTTGCAACAATAGCTTGGAGGCTCGGCTGTTTGTTGATGCAATTTTTTTTGTTGGTGGACTGGCTTCGGTGCTGCTTCCGAAAAAAGAAGATTCAAGCCCCTTGCTTTCCTTCTTAGCAATATACTTTAATTTAGGAATTGGCTCCCCTTGATTTTCATTTTTCTCATGGTTCGTGTAGCTAGGTTTCTACTTCATTTGGGATTGATTTATTCCAAAAACTGGTGAATGTTGCCAACAACACGAGAGAGCAAACTGATCAATTTTTTGGACAAATCCGTTAGTGGATATATATTTAGCCCATGTTTGTCTACCATTATTCCAAAAAATTGTTTGTTACAATAAAATTCTCCACCACACATTCACCCAATAAAATATTCTACACATAAATCAATAAAGTTACTTTAAATTTCAACCACACATTCTTCAAAAAATACTATTCATTACTCTATTTTTCTTCCAATAATGGGAGACAAACACACCCTTAATAAATCTCATTTTGTAGAACGAGGGCCGGTCAATCTTCGTCGAAAAATTTCACACTCAAGAAATTTTCAGAAGCCCATTGTTGATGGAAGGTCATTGTTGTAGCAGGTGCGGCGTAATGTGATGAGGCCGGAATGGGTGGTCCGCGATGGTAGGAACCACTGTCGGCGCCGAAATTGACCGAGAAAGGCAGTGTGTGTTCGTGTGACCAACTGCATTTTTGGTTGATTTTGCCCATATAAATATGTTGTTTGTTCAATTTATGAGAAAGTGTTAGGGGGTTAATGGTGGCTGTTTGTAGTGAGAGCTCCGACGCTTTAAGTGGCTGTTGTATGGTGGTTGGCTAGATGGAGGCCGACGGTTCCATTTGTTTCATTTGTTTCATTTTTTTGGTTGGGGTGGGATGAGGGAAGAGGAGGAAGTTATTTTTATTTTTGGTTTTGATTTTTAATTATTTGTTTGGGACTCATTTGTAATTTTTGAAAAATTTGGGCATATGATTGCAATTAGTTCTTTATTGTTTTTTTTATTTAAATAAAATGGTATATTTGTCATTTCACAGATTTTTATAAAGAAAATGGAATAAAATTGAGGAAAATGATGTTTTCCACAATGNTGTTTGGGACTCATTTGTAATTTTTGAAAAATTTGGGCATATGATTGCAATTAGTTCTTTATTGTTTTTTTTATTTAAATAAAATGGTATATTTGTCATTTCACAGATTTTTATAGAGAAAATAGATGAAAATTGAGAAAAAAAAATGATGTTTTTCGCAATGAGACATGGAAATGCAAAAATTAAAACATATAGACGTTTTGCACACTAAAGATCAAACATAGAGACAGTTTGTGCTAATAAGCCAATTTTATTGTGGTGTTTTTCCGATGATGATGATGCCTTGAGAAAAATCTTGACGCGTAATCTTTATGTTAGTAAATGCCAACATGTTTGTACAATCGAAAGTTCTTGATCCATTTGGAGTCAATTATGCCGCATTTACTTCATAATTGATAGCTTTATTTACACTATTTGACACAATTTTATCACTGATTTTAACTTATTCAAGTCAACAACCTCAATTTTGGACATCACAAAGGGTGTCAAATTGATTGTACAATATGCTTAATTCATCTGGGTACCTGTTAATGTCGGCACTGATATCTAGTGGGACACATCTCCATTTCCCAATCCCTGATCAAGTCTCTTTCAAGTTTCCCTTCGATTGATTGAAATACCACTTTCTCTTTTGCCAGAAAATCTGGGATTTCCTTTTTTTTTTTTTGTTGTAAATTTTATGTCTCTTTTTTGCACCTTGGGAATCAGCCAATCCAGGAAGTCACATCCACAGATCGCACACGCGGCGATATCTTATTGGTTGACATCTCCTGAAGAATTTATATCCTGTTGCAATCATACAGTTGAATACTCATGAGTGACCATTTTTGTGTTTCAACTTGTAATCCTAACATTCATGACCATGTTAACATCAAAATTAAAGCCTAGTTTGAATAAATATATAAATTAATTTATTAATCTAATCAAAATCGAACATTAATTCAACTTGTAACTACTACTCAATTATTATTCAGATGTTTTTGTGAGATCAAGTACTATTCATCATTTAAACTGATTTTTGAGGAAATTACAAGAAATGTCCACTTTCATATGATCATTTGTAAAAATATCCAAAATTTGTTCAATATCCATTTTGCAATATTTTATACCAAAATACCTTTGCTAATAATTTATAATTCCACACTAAAGACAAATATGTGCATACAATTAGATATTTCGTTGGCCAATAAATTTTTTACACATAACACACTCTGCATAATTCAAAAGCAGACATATCAAATCACAATAAAATGTTATATTTCTCATTGACACGTGTTTAAAATATCGAGAACTACATTTCAAATGTCAAGAACTTTATAAAATGTAAAGAACTCTCATTTTTGAAATGAAATCTCGTTCTACATAAATGAAGTATCAAGATAAATAAAGTTCAATTATCGATAATAACTTTTAAAATATCGAGAACGTCGTTTTAATGTAGCTTCTCTTGGAAGCTATTTCTTTTTCCTGAAATTCGTGACAAATTGAGAAAAAAAAAAAAAAAAAGTGCTTCATTTTTCATTAAGGGTATAATAGATAATTCAATACTAAATTTGGTCATTTTTGCGAGAGTTATTAAAATTAGACACTTTTTAATTGACAAACATGTAATTAGCCATTTTTGTAAATTGCCCTTATTTTTATCTGTTTCATTACTTGAAACAGCAAAATCAAACTAGGAAATTGTAGCAGTCACATCTTTAACCTATTTTTAGTCTAAAGTTAATAAAAGATTTGACGTACCATGTGATTGTGATTGTGATTGGAGTAATTACACGGATGAAATTGGTACTGAGGGGCTTGACCCTGGCTCGAAATCGATGAACCATCGTTACCATCCTCAGGTATTGATGGCTCAGATTCAAACTCCAAATTCACCCCAAACAACCTTAATTTCCTCGAGTTCCCTCTTGGTACTGTTGTCTGGTTCTGTATTCTAGATCCTGCAAAAACTTGCATGTTTAGCATGTTTTGTAAGAATACGCTCTCGATCCTTTCACTTTGACACGATCCATGCTTGGACGAACGTGAATTTATTTGCGTCTCGATTCGATTCAAAAATACCAAATAATAGTTGGGAAAAGACAAAAATAAGATCGGGTTCGTGTAATGTAGTGAAAAGAACAAAATACCTGCATGACAGTCAGGTAGGAATGGGAGAAAAGGCCCTTGATGGTGTGATGGATAAGGATATCCATAGTTGAATACCCTGGTCCACCCACCATGACCACCACCAGCAGACACCGTAGGTGGCTGAGCAACACCACTATCTTGAACTGCGCCGCCATTCCTCCGCCTCCAACCGATGAAAATTCTGCCAGAGTCAGTCTTGTGGCGCTGGAAATGAACAATATCGCCAGCATCAAGTCTTTTTTCCTTAACGAAACGGCTCCATCCTTTTGTGAGCACATAGCTTTGGCTACTGTTCCAGTAAGAAAACCGAAATCTCCATGATTTTCCAAGCTCGTCCTCGAAGCTTAGAATCATCCCTTTTTCACCCGATTCACCACCGTTTAACGGAAAGTATTTTTCTGCGTGTTGTTTAGGGATAACAAGACGGTTCAGCTTGCCCACATCACTTGGAGTCAATGGTTTTTCGAACAAGGGTTCTTTAGAAATTTCATGTTCATGGTATAATTGGCCTTCTCTTTCTTTCTCATCGAGCTGTTCATCTTCGTCTTCATTGTTCAAATTGAAGCTGAAATTAGCAGCGTTTTGGTTGCAAAACATGGTGTTCTGTGGTGGGTACGATTGAGGCTGAAACATGGAATTTTCGTTTTTGTGCTTTGAAGATGAGATTTTTGCAGGGAATTCCATCATGTGTTGCTGTTGTTGTGCCCACTGGATATCTGGAAAATCTGAAGAGAAACGGTTCATTGACATTTTATATTTGAAACACTGGGAGTTGTGGCCTATGCAGTGCCAAATCCCCTGTGAAAATTTGGTTGAGGACTGTAAAAGAATTGGATAGAAACACTCCCCATGTTACTATGTTGGCTGACTCACTACCCATCCAACACTTGGTTTTCAGTGAATTGTGTGACAAACAAATTATATTTCAATAAACATTCAACTCATTATTGTCATTTATATGTGTCGATTGAGTTCAATATTCAATAGGGAAAGACTATTTTTGTGTGTATTGCTAGTGTACTCGGTTTCGTTCTGATAGTCGAAAACTTGTCTAATCATATTCAATTCCAAATATTAAACTCCTATTTGACAACCATTAATTTTGAACTTTTTGTCACATATTCATTTTCAACCACGTGTTCTCATATTAAAATATCTCGCACGAAAACCCAATTACTAGTGTAATTCAATAATTTTTCCAATATATAACAATAAGAAAATTGTTGTAAATATTGTCGGTAGAACCCATGAAGAATGGAAAGCATTAAAACTCAGTAGAAACCACGACGATATTTAACCATTATGAATTACCACTGTAAATAATGTCACACTCGTGACAGCAATACAATTGATGTTTTGGCCATTCCTCCAAGTGAGTTATATCGTGAAATCTGATAGAATAAAAACAAAAAATCCAGAGATTCCTTCACTTTCCAATAAGCAAAGAGATGGATAAGATATATATATATAGAATAAGAATTGCAGACTGTCCTTTTTCTTGCATTCGTGTTTCAATTCTCTCCTCATAGGAGGATCCCTTGGGGTGGGGCAGGCATGTGTGTGTCTGTCTGTCTCTATTTCTTGATATTTTACCATTTTGTGATTTGTTTAGGTATATCTAGGCGAGGCATTTGTCGTAAGATTTAGACAAAATAGTCACCACCTCGAGTTCCAGGTACATTGCATACATTAATTAAGACACTCTAGCTCTAGTTGGACCACTCTATGGGGTTATTTTAAAGTATAGACTTTTTATGTTCTTGAGAAGTTCAGTTTTTTGTGGTTTTAGTAACTATTTTTAAAATATTCTAATCCATGTTCAGGAGTTTACTATTCTGCAATTTTGAAATTTAAAAAAAAAAAAAACAAAACTACATATATATATATATATAAAGGTGGCAATCGAGCCGAGCGGCTCGCCGGCTCGTAAAAAAAGAGCCACGAGCCCCTCGGCTCGTTTTTTGACGAGTTGCTCGTGGGTTTTTTTAAATTTTTTTTTTTTTTTAAAGTTTAGAACATGTATAGTTATAAAAAAAATTAAAAAACCTGAGCTTGTGAGCCGAAGCTCGGGGGCCGAGCCGAGCCGAGCTCGGCTCGTGCGTATACGGGTCGAGCTGGCTCGGTTCAGCCCATTGCCACAACTTGATATATGCTCATATATATATAAAGTAGGTATGTATAAACAATATGAAGTAAAATTGTAAGTCACTCTTTACTATTTAATATAATTTTGCATAGTTTAGCTAATCGTTTTCTATCTTGTATGGACTAACCTTTGGACTAATTATTGTTGCTTTAAATAAGTTCTTGCATGTCAATCATTTTGTTTGGATTATAAGATGAAGAAAAATGAATGTAATTGTGAAGCTAATTTCTATGGGTGGGTACAATTATTTTAAGGGAATAATAGTGGAAGAAATTTGAAAAACCAGCAAAAATAATCAGTTTGAGGGGTTGAAAAATACAACCCAAAATATAGTGTCCCAAAAAACTAACAAGTTAGCTTTTTCAACTCCTCGTAACAGTATAATTTAAAAATAGACAAAACCAATGGAAAAAAAAAAAAACGTGGGCAAACAAGGTTGGACCAATTGTCACTGGCAGATCGGGACCCCTAACTTTTGAGATTTTTTTTTTTTTTTTATAAAAGTCATGTTTGGTATCAATTTAAATTTTAATCAAAATTAACAATTAATTTTAATAACATATTTCATGGAATCCATAACTGTTTAACTTTTATCAAAATTTACTAAAAAAATAATTTTAATCTCCACCAAATAGGGGCAAAATCACAATAAATTTGAATTTTTCTTTCTCTTGCTCTTTTTTACTTTTTTTTGTCGCGCCTTTTAACAAACTTTTAACTCTTCTAATTTTTTAAAATTTGTATATAATTTTTTTACAAATCGTCACTTTCCAATCAAATTTTCAAGTAATGAGAACCTAAATTTGCATTTTCTCATATCAAACTGTGTATATAGAATGTGTTTGAACTCATTATATCTACTTTGACTTATATTTAACGAATTGTGTTTTATTTGATTGATTATTAGTATTGAATATTAGTTATATGTTTTTCCTTTCAATTAATTAAATTGATTGATTGTATCAAATACATTATAAGATTTTCAAACATAAATATGCATTTTCTTGTGATAAACAAAACATTAATAGAACGACTCCTCGAAATCAAATGGATGGAAATGATTAGTAAAATATTAATGAAGAAATATTTTTTAAATGTAAATCTGCATTGTTTCAAGTCAATTATGAATCATTCAAAAATTAAGAACAAAGTATTTGATTTGTACATGGTTTGATTGTGTCCCCTAATTCAAAATGTCTGCGTCCGCTCTTGCGAATTGTTATCTAAGTACGTGTAGAAAAGCACATGATTGAGGTTGGTAGGCATGCATATTTAAAACTTATCACTAGACATTAAATTTGATTAATTTAAGATTTCGAAACCTATTCAAATCGTTAAACGTGTTTTATGCCTTTCATTTTTATTTTTTTTACTTCTATTATTGCTTATGGTTAATTGTCTCCTTAATTCTTATTTATGGTTAATTGTAAATTCCTTATTATAATTATTTTTCCCTTGTAAAATATTAGTTGAGTACAAACCTAGTGTTGCTTATATATATATACTTGAAATATACGTATAAAGAATGAGTTAATTTCATTTCATTCAAGTTCAAGAAAGATTTCGACCTAGTCATTAAGGCTATGTTTGAAAACACGAATTTTCCAAATTCTATTTCCCAACTTTTGCCTTGTTTGATACCATAAATTTGCCTTGGAAAACATTTTTCCAAAAAGCTTCACACGTGCACTATTTCTTGGATTTGGAGGAATTCTGATCCAGCTTTTCGATTTTATTTTTTCTGGCAATTAAAACAAATTTCATAACCAATTGTAAAAAAAAAAATTCACTTTAATGGACAATTTCCATGTAAAACAAAGCCAAACAAACACTAAACTTTGATAAAAAATGATTTGCTAGGAAATATCTTTTTTTTGGTTTTTTTTTTTTTTTACTTTTTGGCAATGGAAACAAATTTTATAACCAATTGTGAAAAAAATTATCACTTTAATAGACAATTTCCATGTAAAATAAAGCCAAATGAACACAAAAATATCCAAAATTTTAAAATTTCCCGGGTGAAAAATTCTATCAATCAAACACACTTAATTAACAATTCCCTGCAAAACAAGTTCTAGACAATTCTTTTTCTGAAATTCATTTTCTTTCCACCTATTTTCCACAATTGCAATCAAACGGACCCTAAAAGTATTTTGTGATCTATTTAGTCTCTAATGTTAAATAATATTATTTTAAACTTTCACGTGAATTGTCGAACGTTAAATTGAACCGTCACATATACAAGAGGATGTTAAATGAAAGAATTCATTTTTTATGGCCAAAAAATGCACGATGGCTTCCACTAGCACAAGTTAACATTAGACTCTGAAAAGTCAGTCGCACGTGACTACAAGTTTGGAACTTTTCAGCAATAATTTAAATTGTGGACCGACGTGTCCTAACTTTTTGGCCTAAAGTTTTGATTGTTAGTTTCTTTATTTACGTAACAACTTCACAAATAAGTCATTGCATGCTTTTAATTGTCCATATCCTGAATTTAGTGTAATTTCCGTAAATTTTATGATGGTCGGGTCATGAATGACAGGCTGATGGAGTATGTAGTGCTTCCCGGCAAAGAGGCTACCCGTAGCGTCGTTCGAATCAGTAGCAGAGGCAAAGCAAGGAAAAGACGGCAAACAACCAGAGCGGCTACCATGAGTTTGGTGGAGTAATTTCCCAGAATTTTGTTAGGCTTAAAGGTGAAGATATTCCCTGCCTGTGATTTGAAATGTAATTATAGCTTTTAAGTTTTGACAAGTAATATTGTTAATTTTTTGAGAAAAAGTAACAATTGCAGCCTTGGATCATATACTTCAATGACACTTGGGTCTTCACCGTCCCTATCTTTCAATTCCATAGCACTCAAGTCCTCATAGATGACGGGTTTCAAACTGTTATACGGACCCATACATTAAATGAATGCCCACCTCCCATCGCCCCTCAACCGCACATCCCCATTTAATAACCAAAGTCATCCGGTACCGTCATATTACTCTACAAAGTTGGTACTAAAGGCAAAAAAAACTAGAGCTGCCTTGGGGAGGACTACTCCTGCTGCTAATACCGGGTAGTTAATGTACAGTGCTAGATAGCGCATAAAGAGAACGTGCTCCACCAAGAAGTAGACCACGCTGTCCATGTAAGCATCAGTATATATAGAGGTGTCATCCTCACACACCATTAGACGTAGTAATTCAGCAAGCAATGGTCCAACTTAACTGTCAAAACTTAACACAAGAGAGACACCAAGCCATTATCAAGCAACAATCAAACTCATCCATTCATTTTGGTAACATAGTCTGACCTCAAGAATTCAAAAAAAGAAACCGGCATGTCTATAGTAGAGTAGAGGGCCTAACTTCTATGTAATTTATGAAAAACATCCAACTACATATGCCCCTGTTTGGTTTACACAAAAAATAGAATTTTAGTAGATTTTGATAAAAATTGGTGAAATGTGTGGTTGAAAAGTTGATAAAAGTTGTGGATCCATTGAAATGCGTGGTTGAAAATGAGGTTGGAGAAAAATGAGTTTTCACAAATGGGGACTAAACAGGGGCATAATAAAATTGTCATATATTTGACATTATCAGGACATTGCCAAACTGAATTGCCTATTCAGATTAACTTGGATGGACAGTGCGCAATTATCCTAATTCTTAAGATCATCTGGACATTGAGAACCTAATTTTTGGAGATGTATACTGCAAATTAACCTGCCTACTGAGAAAGATTGCTGTCAGCCAAAATATTTTGGAAGGGAGTTTTCTTCATTTTTTTTCTTTACAAAACACAATTAATATTCAGAACAAATCCTTTACTTATTCTCCTATTGCACCCAACCTTAGATTATAGGGGTAAATAAGATCCATAAAAGAGAGAAACAAGGAGTCAACAAAATTTACATAGAAAATGTCCAGTAAAGTGAGTTCTGGTCCTTCAGGCGGATTCCAAAGTTTCTAGTATCTAAACTAACTTTTTATGATGAAAAATATCAATATAAAAGTGCTATCTTTTAGAGTCTGTGAGTCTGTGCCCTGAAAAATAATGAAATGTGGAGTAAGGGAGAAAATTGGACTTGCCTGCAGACTTGAAGTTGTGACAGCCGTCATTGCAAGTTGCTCAAAAAATTGAAGTTCAGTGGATTCAACTAAATATACTACACTCGCCCATTATTTTGCATTGTTTAATTAATTTATCAGAACTGAGTAAGACTATCAGGCTTCCTATCAGCAAGCTAAACATCTTATTGCAACGAGCTTCCAGCAGTTTCTGTGCGCTAACTTCGAGAACTCCTTGCTCTTCGGGTTCCACTCCCTGTAGATTGTTGTGAAGACTATCCACCTGGATGAGTTCCGCCATGATGGAGTGGGCATGACAACAGCAGGTTGTAGTCATCCCTACTAAATAGATTTCGTAATATATTACCTGGCAAAGACACGTGAATCTTTATTATCGTGCATTTTATAAGTAGGTAGCAAATGAAATTAGAATTCACTTTTATGATTCCACAAGTATGATGCACTGGTTATCAAATTTGTCCAAGGCCAAACATCCTTGTGCACGTGAATTTTCATATAGAGACGGCAAAATTGAATTGAAAATATGGCTTCGTGAAAGCCTAAGCACAAAGCACATAAGACAAAGCACATAAGCTATTAGCTGATGATTGCTGACAAAAATTGACAGAGAACGGATGATAAGATATTGGAACATTAAAAAGAAGGCAACAAATGACGAGAAACAAAGAATAAGGGCATAAAAATTCACTTCATTTGCTAAAACTCATTTCGAACATTGAGTTTCATTGTGAACATTTTTCAACATGTACCAATATAAGGTTCTTTTGATACATATATGCCACTTCAATAATGAATATAAAGTATATAATTCACAAAACCACATATACACAAGGAAAAGAAAAGAAAATCATTTTTTTTATCAATCAATTGCATTATTCTGCAGTTTATGTTAGCGCCATTTAACTTGAAAAAGGCTTTTTAACTGATAGTTAAAGGGGGTAAAATGACAGAAATTACATCAAAAAGCCATCTTTATCGAGGATCGAGTTCAAAATGATTTATTGAAATTTGCCCTAAATACACCACTACCTGTAATCTCAACTTCAACTTTAAATGCTTTACAGGGCAAGTTCTTTATTAATTTTCTGAAAAAGAAACCTGGGTGTCGATATCAAACATCTTTGTCAAAAGATCCCAAGAAACATAATCCATGATCAACAAGAATTATTTGATGAATGGCACTAAAGATAAAGCCTTTTTTTGGATTAAAATTTGGTTGGAGTTATAACTCCGACTCAGAGAAGGTTTAATCTAGAATCCACAATTGAACCCACGTTGGTCCTTGGTCTAATTTATAGACGATGCAGGAGATCTGCATCCAAATGAGAGAGGGGAAGGAGAGAGAGCTTGTGCTAAACCATATGGGTCATATAAAGATTCTCATACAAAAAAAAAACTTACTTATCTAGCCAGAAGTATCTGTGGATGATGAATTATGGAGATGGATCTCTTTGAGAAGGAGTGTTCTAGCCCGATTTATTGCAAGAAAACAAAGTAACAAGTGATCCTCGAGATCCATCAGCTGTTGCTCGAAACTGGAACGGCTTCTTCGAAGCTGCTTCAGTACCTCCTGAATGGCATGCCTGTCCGGGCCCCTCGATAATCCAAGGCGAATAAGAAGCTTGTCATTCTCAATTGTAGTGTACAAACGAGTCACGAGACGATCAATAGTGTCTAGGTGTTTATGAAGGACATAAGCACCCTGAGCTGCAGCATCAAGTTGAGCTAGATGGGCCTTTTCTTTCTTAGACATATTAGAAGGAAGAATTGTAGGGCATATAGGGATGGCAACTAGGGCAACTAGGGCATGAGTAGCTAAGACAACAGCTGATATGGCAACTCCAACAGTAGCTGCTATTAAACATAAGGCGCAGCCTGTGGAGGTACGCCGGATGACGTGAACCCTAGAGTGTGACTTTTTGAGCCTGTGGCCAAGTTGTTGTCTGAGTTGGGTGAAGCATTGACGCATATCATCAAAGTTGTGAGAGCCAGATGAGAGGAAGGGGTTATTGAGGCTGTCAAATTGGAGAAAGATGCCAAATGCCGAGTTGCATTGGGAATCAGAAATTGAATATGAATCTAAGTCAAACTCTAGGGGAAGGTCATCAAGAAGGTTACTGAGAGGGGTATAGAGTAGACGAGCACGGTGGACTCCCTGGCATAGATTAAGGCACAAAAGGCAAGTATGCTCACTATGTTGAAAGTAGGTATCAACAAGTCTGGTAAGAGTATTTGGCCTAATATGTGAAAGTGCATCTTGGATAGACTCACGGCTTGGTTGAAGAACCTTTTCCAACAGCTGTGGTTCCTGAGAGAAGTCCGCTTGCTCTAGGTCTATATATTGGTCTGAAGAGCAATCTTGGTGAATCACATTCCGAATCTCGCCAAAGGAACTAGTTCCGACTGCATACTTGTACTCTTGAGTGAGGTTAACTGTGGGAGAGAGTTGGACACTCGATGTTGGTGTATTCCCCACAGAATGCGAAAATTCTGCAATATATTTACACAATCAAACATAAAAATGACAGAAATGTGAAAAGCACAACATGTGAAGGAACAGTTTAGAACTGTACCTTGCGAAGCAGGGGATGAAATACAATTATTTGTTGTTGATGTTGGAGGCGATGGCCTCAGGCAAGACATCATTGAGCCCTGTCCTTTGATGTTGTGGCCAACAACCAAAAATCATCTCTTGATAACAGACTGGCATTCAGTAGTTCAATTAGAAATATCACGACCACAATCAAGAAAGAAAAAATCAAGCTTCAACTCATCTTCAATTAAATAAGAAGCAAAATAACAATAATAATTAAATTAAAAGTTGATGTTGTTTTGAGATACCTCAACTACAAGAAAGAATCTATGATAGTTTATGTCAACAGAACATCCAAAACATGCTTTACATTAAACCAAACGCGAAAAGATTCTATCAACTAATATAAAGCTCAGCCAAGCACTTGTTCATATGAGCAACATTTAAACAACTAGTTCCATCTTTCAAGCAAAATTAATCTTTGCATACATAAGAAATGAATGAAACAGTTATCCTTCAATCATTCTGATAATTCTCAATTTTTTGCTTGCTCAACTCTGCAAACTGTCTTGCTGATTACTTCTAGCAGAATTCAACAAAGAGAAAGACATCATTCTAATCTATATCATTAAGAAGCTAGTAACAAACATATAACGCAGAATTCACACATCAGGCTACAACGAATCGAGTAGCAATATCCTAAACACACTGGAAGAAGGTGGTATTTGGCACCCATAGGATTCACATCTTCAAGGGCTGACCAAGAGGATTCAAGGGTGGAAGAAAACAGTTGAAAGGTCCTAATCTTTTCCTCGCGTGCCTTTAATGTGTGGAATGTGTGGACTGCAAATGGTACCAAAAACAAGAAAAACTCTGAATACTACATATGAGCCAACAAGTAAACCCATGCCGCTAGATAAGGATTTTAAGTTTCTACTCAGTGACATAGGAGGTAAGGGTGCAAAGACGAACAGAAAAGTTGTCTAGATTTAATTTATTTATTTTTATGAGTTTAAGAGTTAGCAAAATGCAGAAGGAGGTTAACATGTTATGAACCTAGATTCCAACAGCACATAGCAAAGTCCATGCCACCTTAAAAAGTGCCCAATTTCGACAGATTGGTGGCACTCTGAATACAACTAACTGCATAATTCTCAACATATTAATCTCCATGAATTAGGGTCAAAGTTTTAGAGAACACTAAATAGGAATCACAGATATCAGGATTTCGACTGTCAATATGATAAATGAGAATAATTAAGTAATGATAAGCTATTTATTAACAAAATCTATAACCAAAATATAAATATATATATAATGACATCTAGTTTTCTCTTCCTCTTCAAAACCAAGCGAATCATAGACCAATAATAACATTATTATACTAGTGTCTAATACCATCTAGAAATTGTAATAAAGGTCAATTAATACTTTCCCCTCCATGCACAATATACATGTCAATCTTCAAAACCAAGCGAATCATAGACCAATAATAACATTATTATACTAGTGTCTAATACCGTTGACTCAAAAAAATGAGCTCAACAGATGCCGGGCCCACTCTCGCCACGTCAAATACGGATCCGGCACGTTTCTACCGAAATAAGAACGGTAGTTCGACTGTAATGAACGTGGGAGACACTTTCCGGTGAGAGACAAAAATGTTTAGACTCCGATGATATGATTCGAAGGCAATCACGCTATCAATGATCACCAAACCGAGAGAATCAATGTCTTCTTTCACCATGGAATATATGGAAGGATAGATATAAAATGTCTTTTTCCAATAGCTCAAGTGTTTGTATGAATATATGATCGTCTCTTTCTTTTCCCCCTCTACTGAGTTACATGAATGACCTATTTATACTATTTTGGCTTATGTGGTGATCGTTGGATCAGAACCACGTGGCCTCATCTCCCTTATTGGGACGTCGCCTCACTGTCTCCTCATGCATTTAATAGATTGACAAGAGGTCAGTCGCCCTATACAATATACTGACAACTTTATTACAAGTGTTACATCAATCACTTCTAAAAGATCTTCAAATCTATTACCAGAACAGTGTCGGCCTGGAAAGCCTCAGACAACTTAAGAGGGCCACGATTTGGTCATTGTGCCTCGTCTCTGCAGAGGTGCTTCAAGATGGACCTTATTGCACTGTGTGAGGGGTTCGGCTAATGGATTAAGGACCTCGGTCAGCTGTCTTATTGGGATTTCTGACTTGTTGGGTCTCCTTTTGACTTTCCGTTGATAGTCCCGCCTACGTGGCGTGCCACGTGGCTTTACTTCTTTAGACCTCGGAATCGAGGGGTAACAAATACCATCTAGAAATTGTAATAAAGGTCAATTAATACTTTCCCCTCCATGCACAATATACATGTCAATCACTCATAAATTTTAATAATAATCTCCAAGTTATGAAGCAGATAGTAACAGTTCCAGAACAAGTTCAAGATTCATTAAAATCCCAATTGTTTCAATCCATTATCAGAATCCTAATATAATAAAATCTTAATTGAGAATTGTTATCCCCCCATATCTGCCGTCCCAGCTCGGATGCCACGTAAGCAACAGGCCCACGTGGGACCGGATGCCAGCTGCAAATAGTCAGCAAGTCAAAAGAGACCCAGTAGGTCAGACACGCCAATGAAGACAAGTAGGCCGAGGTTCTCAACACAATATCCGAAGTTATCACACGGTGCAATGAAGTCCAGCCTGAAGCACCTCATCGGAGACGAGGCTCAGGCCCATCCGAGGCCCTCTCAACTCGTCCGAGGTTCATAAAGCCGACGCTGTCCCCTGTAATGGATTTGAAGATCTCTTAAAACTGATTGATATAACACTTGTAATAAAGTCTGTCCATATGTCAGCCTATTGTATAGGGCGGCTGACCTCTTGTCAATGTATTAAATGTATGAAGGAACAGTGATGTGACGTTCCAATAAGGAAGATGAAGTCACGTGGTTCTGATCCAACGATCACCACATCGGTCAGAATGGTATAAATAGATGCTCTTTGAGATTTAGAAGGGGAGAGAAAACGGATCGATAATAAAAGATAGACAATCATATATTGGCATATACACTTGAACTCTTGAGAAACGAAAGAAACATATATTCATCCACGAACATCAAATAACTATCCTTCCACATATTCGATTACAAAAGAAAGATTGATGGTATGAAACTGGACCGGCATTCGTTGATAGCGTGATTGCCCTCGTCACTAAAAATCACCGGAGCCTGAACGTCTTCGTCTTTTGCCAGAAAGTGTCTCCCGCGTTCATTCCAACCAGACTATCGCTCCCGTTCCGGTATAAATGCGTTGGATCCGTACTTGACATGGCAAGAGTAGGGCCGATATCTATTGAGCTCATTTTTTGGGGGTCAACAAGAATTATAACATTAAACTTCCCAGAGTGTTAAATTTTTTTAATAGCTCAATTGAACATGTACACGAAGAATTGCATCATTTATGACCTAATATTAGATACTTCGGCCAACCCACCCCCACCAAAAGCCCTGATAATATAGAAAAACGAGAACTAATAACGATTAGAAATTAATCGAAGCTCAGATACAAAAATTCCATAAGCAAGAAACCAAGTCTGAACAATAATAGACACATTCAGGCACACAGAAAGAAAAAATGATGAAAAAAGATTTCAACTTGCAATTAAATTGTAATAACCCACGAAACATATGCATAATTGAAAAAGGAAAAGAGCAAATTTACGCTGGTTACCTTGAGAAATTAATCTTGAAAATGAAATGGATAGCAAGCTTTATGTATGTATCTATATAGTGAAGTGACCGATAAATGGTAATTATTAATCTTCGAGGAGCTTTCTAAGATAAGCTTTAAGGAAGTCTTTGCGGGCCTGAGTTCGGGCCTGTTGAGGACCGATGTTCGCGAAGGAAAGATGGGCACCGACTGCGAGTAGGGTGGCGCCGGTCAACACGCCGCAAACTGTTAGGGTGAGCTGCTTTGGTGTTGTTGGGACAGACCACAAGACCATCTCTGTCCTTTTCCTACTATTTTGTGTGTTAGAGAGAGAAGTCAAGAAATCTGAACATAGATTCTTGGAAGAAAAGAAAGGTGGAAAATTGGGAAAAAGAAAAGGGTATTAAAATCAGGACAAATTTCCGCAGGGGTCCTTAACTTACAAAATGCTTTAACTCATCCCTATTATTACCGTCCAAATAAAGTTTTTTTATTGGTTAGGATATTGTTGTCATAATTTTAAAAGGTTAGGAACACGAGTGCAACAAATAATAATTTAGAAACATATTTAGGGAGAATTGCAGTCACGGTTCCAAACATTTCATTTTATCGCAAATTTTATCAAATCTTTCATTTTTACCTCCACAGTTTCAGACTTTCATTTCGTTGCAGCAGAAGGAGCGGATGGATAGATTCCATTCATTTGATCATTAGTTAACCCAAAAATAAAAAATCTGACCTCTTTTGACCAATGAGTGTAATGTTATTTATTATCGTGATGATAGAATATCGATAATATGACAAAACATTATCACTCACATTTCTCTCTCCCTGACTCTCTTTCTCGTCTCTCTCATAAAAATTGAATTGCTCAATCTCATTATTTCATGTAGAGTGTCACATCATCAATATTATATTATCATAATGATAAATAACATTATTCATAAAATGAAAGACAAAATGATCTCTTTCAATTTTCAACTTTAAAAAATAAAAGAAATATTAGTACCTCATTCCCAACTCCAAATCCACACCCCCACCATCTCCTCTTCAACCATTCAAAAGCGAAGCCCTCAAACCCCAGATTTCCAACTCAAATCTCCGAAAGTTTTCAGTTAAGCCAATTTTTATGTATTTTAAATAATGATATGATGGGAAATATGTGGTTAAAAAATAAGGAAAAGTTATTAATACGATGAAAAATATTATTTTATTGAAAAATATGCAGTTGAAAATGAGTTTTGAACTAATGCATTTTGAAAGAATATGTGTCAAACATGAGTTAAAGCTCTTCTTGAAATTAACTAATGGGTTTCATGATTCTTTCTTCAGTTTAGGTGTTACTCCTCGCCTCTGAGGCCCAATAAAACGAAGCCATGTGGCACGACATGTGGACGAACAGTCGACAAGAAAGTCAAAAGGAAGACCCAATAGGTCAAACACATCGACCAGACAAATAGGCTGAGGTCCTCACACGTTGTTTGAAGCTATCACGCAGCCTGATGAAGCCCAATCTAATGCACTTCTTCAAAGGCGAAACTCAGACCCATCCGAGGCTCTTCCCAACTCGTCCAAAGTCCTTTAAGTCGACGCTGTCTCCTGTAATAGATTTATGGATCTACTAAAAGTGAGTGATTTTACACTTGTAATAAAGTTGTCAATATGTCAGCCTATTATATAGGGCGGCTGACCCCTTATCAATGTATTAATTGTATGAATAGACAATGATATGATGCCCCAATTAAGGAGATGAAGCCACGTGGTTCTGATCTAACGATCACCATGTCAACCAATGTAGTATAAATAGGTCATCTTTATAATTAAAAGGGGAGGTTGGATCATTTGATAAGAAAAAGACGGGCAATCATATATTCGAAAGATACACTTAAACTCTTGAAAGTAACATATTAACATTTCATATATCCTTCCACATATTCTTGTTTTTATTACATAGATTAGTTTGATTTCAACCGGGCGATCGTTGTTAGTGTGATCGCTTTTGTTCCATCCGCCGGAGCCCGAACAATTTTGTCTCTCGCCACAAAGTACCTCCCGTGTCCATTTCCTCATTGCTACTGTCATCATTCCGGTAAAAACGCGCCGAAATCGTACTTGACTTGGCGTGAGTGGGTCCGGCATCTGTTGATTCATTTTTGGGGGTCAACATCGGGTATTAAATTCTTGAGTTTTCTCGATACTTTGCTTTGTCTTGAATTGGAGTGAAAATCTTACGATTCTAAATTATTTGTAATCCACGGTATCGAAAGGATACAAGATTGTCAAGAATGCCACCATTTGCAGGATCAAATCCCTTTTCTTATAGGTTTAATCAAGAATCAAATTCGAGCATGGTTAAAATTGATGTGGGTGGTCAGATTTTTCAAACCACCAAACAGGCCCTTTCTTTATCTTGCTCAAATTCTTTGTTCTCCAAGATTTCAAATTCTAATCAAACAATTCCATTTATTGATAGAGACCCTAAAATTTTTTCAGTTATACTTTTTAAGAATTTGAAATCTTCCCTCAAAAGTCAAAGGATTTGATATTAAGGGTGTGTTTGAGCCACATTATTTTGGAAGGATGTATTTTGGAATAGTAGCTTGATGGAGAATGTGTGGTTGAAAAATGAGGAAAAGTTATTGATGTGATGGAAAATATTATTTTATTAAAAAATGTGTGATTGAAAATGAGTAGAAAAATGAGAATGAAAATTTTAATGTGCTAAAGACCTGATTTTTGAATCCTTCCCAATTTTATGATATTGAAAACCTCCCTTGTAAATTCACAATCAAACACTTCTCAATTTTACTCCAACTCCAAAGTGGTAATGCCGATTTTCAGAGGTGGGTTTTGGGTGGATTTGGGGAAGAGGGTAAAAATATATATTTTTTATTTTTTTAAAGAAAAATTTAAAGAGACCATTTTGCCCTTCTTGGTCAAAGAGGTCAAATTTTTAATTTTTAGGTCAATTAACAGTCAAATAAATAAAATCCATCTATCTGTCGTCTTGCTGTAACGAAATGAAAATTTTGGAGTTAGTAATAATGAAATATTTGAATAAAGTTACGATAAAATCAAAGATTTTGGACTATGGATGCAAATCTCCCTAAAATGTATATATAAACTGTACGCTCAATCAAAAGTTGATATCCAATATATGGAGAAGAGCAAGTTGATTGATCTTTAACTTCTCATTATAATTGCATAGCAATCTTGATAATCAAAAAATATTTAAGCCATCGTTTGCCCCAATTATTTCTTATTAATAAACCATTATCCAATAAAATAATATTACACGTAAACTCAATTTTTTTTTTCTTTTTAATTATACATTCTCCAAAAAATTACTATTTATCTCATTATAATATAATGTGGAATAATGGGGGTCAACGGGCGCAAAATTTTATTGATGGAAGCTTGAGAACAAACTTGCTCTTCTCTAAAGATTGGGGACCAACTTTTTAATTGAGTAATAAGTGAAGGGTCAATTGTGTACTTTCTCATATAAAAATTACTTAAATTTGGAAAAAAAAAATGTGTATTGGATTAGAGTGGAGACGTGAATAGGTTCAAGAAAAAATTATCAGAATTTATTCAATTGTACTACACAAACATGCTCAATGACAAGTTAAAAATATGGATGACATGTATTGACACATAATTGGACGGTTTAAAAAAAAAATCCACACGGATGTTGCTAAGTCAGTCTGTAAATTTTTGACATGTCTTTAAACCTGTTCGAGCATTATTATTCAAATTTATTAGAATTGGACATAATTAGTCCGTTCGGATTGGATGAGTTGTATAAAAAATTAGGAAAATTTCTACTTTCATCCTTAATCTTTGCAAAATATAATAAATCAACCCTCAACCTCTTTTAAACACAATGCATCATCAACCTTTTAATTATGCAGTAAAACTCGTCATTCTCTCCATTTTAGCAATTAAATGATGAATTTTCCTTCTATTTAAATAAATTAAAATCAAATAAAACGGTAAAAAACAAAAAATTAGAAAAATTAGATACAAAGTTCCATAATTTTTTTTTTCAAAAAGTACAAATAAATCTCATCTAAAACAATTAAATACACCTTAAAACCAAAAAACATTAATCTAGTAGAATTCAACTATACGTTTGCACTATTAAAATTTATTAGCTAATGATTAAATTTAGTTATTTCATTTTTGTCTTCAATACGATCTTTTGTGAGTGTGGGCTAGATTTATTTTTTATCACAAGTTTAACACCTTCATAATTTGCCTATGTGAGGAAACATCATAATTACTTATAATTTCTAGTCAAACACGAGTTTGTTCTATAATCGGTTGCAAGACGAACAAATCAATAAATTATAAAGGGGAGCTCAAGGGCAATAATAACCTGCGATTTACCTTCTTCACCAAGGTCCAGGGCAGAGCAGGTGAGGACCGTCTGGAATGCGGTTCATCCTTTTATAAAGGGGAGCTCAAGTTAGAGTTAATCATGTGTAAGCTGTCAACTTTGCTTTACTGGGTTTAATGTCCTCCTAGCCTCGATGGTATCTATATGGTACAAATCCCTTCATCTTTCAGGGAGGGGAAACAAAAGACAAGAGAGCATGCATGTCATTAATCCAACCCATCTTTATTCACTCATGCTATAATACATATATTTTTAATAGAAAATTTTGACATACAACACTTGACGTGATATTATTGAAAGATGAAAAAAAAAAAAAGTCAATTAAGTTGGATCACGTCTGCGTCCATATCAATTCTGATAAAAAATTTCTAGCTTTATTGATCTTGTTTACTTGAGGAGAAAAATCATTTGAGTACTTGACTTAGCCCCTGTTTGACACCCATTTTGGAGGAAAAATAAATTCTGAAATAGTAATTGATGGAAAAATGTATGGTTAAAAAGTAATGAGAATTTTTTGATTTATGTGTAATATTATTTTATTGATAGAATGTGGTTGAAATGAAGAAAGAGAGAAAAAAAATGAAAATGAGAAGAAAATTGATGTCAAACGAGGGCTTATGTCAATAAGCTCATGTTTGAGCCATTTTTGGATAATTGATGTTGTAATTTTTTCCTGTAAGTTTATATATATATATATATATGATTAAAAAGTGGAAAAAAAATTTAGATTTACATATAAAATTATTTTATTGAAAGAATACGTAATTTAAAATGAGTTTTGAAAGAAAATGAATTTGAAAGAATATGGCTCGAACACGGGCTACATATATTTCTCAGTTAAGCTTTTAAATGAGTTAGCTAGATGATGTAGCATTAGCATATAAAAATTATGAATTCAAGTTTTATTGTAATCCATTCGTTAAATTTATGTACGCGTTATGCATCTGATAAATAGTGAAGTTGTCTGCCCAAGTGGGATGTTTTAGAAGCTAAAAAAAATAGTTGTCTGCCCAAATGATTAGTTGAAAAGTTGATAAAAACTGTGAGTTCAACAAAATGTGTAATTAAAATTAATTGTTGAATTTGATTTAAATTTTTATCAATTTTTTAAAACTAAACTAAACGGGGATGAAATTTAGATGAAATAGTTCAACTTGGATTGCCAATCACCTAGAGAAGACTTGCAGAGAAAATTAGCTGACATTAATCACGTTGCAAGACAACTTATGATGGAGTAAATTCATTTATCTCGTACTGTATTTAGAATTCAATGGTAGCCCATACACATGCTTTGGCCATAGCTGTATATACAGATCCGATCTCTGCCCACAGTAGACAGACAGACGTGGCAAGAGAACCTTATTAATGTTCTCTTCAACAGTTATACATTTCTGCCTAGATCAATTCTATCTATATATATTGTCATTACAGCTTTAAGAATCCTTAACTTTGAGATAGTAATTTGGAGGAAGTCGTGAAAATGAATGGCTGCACCATTGAAGTTCCCATTAACAGAAGGTAAGTTAATTCACCTCCAAAGTTCTAAACATTTTGTTCACAAATAAATCAATGTACTTTCATATTGAATGCAGATTGGAAGGCAAAGTTGCCATTATCACCGGTGGAGCAAGCGGCTTCGGCGAAAGTACTGTAAGACTCTTCGCCCGACATGGAGCAATAGTTGTTATTGCAGATGTCCAGGATGAACGAGGGAAGTCTATTTGTCAAGAACTTGGCTCTTTTGAAAATGTTTCCTATGTTCGTTGCGATGTCACTAGTGATATTGACGTAAAAAACTTGATTGATTTCACAATATCCAAGTATAAAACCCTAGATATCATGTTCAACAATGCTGGAATCCCTGGTAATTTAGATTTCACAATTGTCGACGCAGATAATGAAAATTTCAAAAGGGTTTTTGATGTAAACGTGTACGGTGCATTCTTGGGAGCAAAACATGCAGCTAGGGTTATGATTCCGGCTAAAAAAGGGGTTATTCTCTTTACTTCAAGTGTTGCTTCAGTTATTTCCGGCGAGTCACCTCATTCGTATACAGTGTCTAAGCACGCAATTGTGGGGCTAACGAAGAATCTCTGTGTAGAATTAGGAAAACATGGGATAAGAGTGAACTGCATATCTCCTACTGCGGTGGCGACGCCATTGCTGACAAAGGCAGTAGGTGTGGATAAGACGGTGATGGAAAAGATACTAGGTGAATCTTCTAATCTGAAAGGGGTGGTGCCGAAGTCGGAGGACGTGGCAGAGGCGGCTCTGTATCTTTGTAGCGAGGAATCGAAGTTTGTTAGTGGCATAAATCTTGTGGTGGATGGAGGTTACAGCACAACTAATCAGACTTATACTAGGGTAATCAAGAGTTTCTTATCTTGAGTGAAGTTGAAATCAATTATATTCGATATTGTATCTCTTTCCAGTTGAGATGAAAATGCATGTCTGCAAGTTTGAGAATAATTTGAGTTTCCGTTTCCCCTTATTAGGTTGGATTAATACTCCTAATCTTGTGTGTTTCGGTTATTCATGTTTAAATTTCCCATTTCAAGGATTTCTTCGAGGGAATAGCCTATAAATTGAACTTTTTTGATTCATGTATTGGCTTCAAATTATTGATAATAAGTGCCAGCTTGCCAACGCACCATATAACTTTCAAAGAAAATGTTTCATGGCGTGATACTACTTGATATAACTAAAAAGGCTCTAAGATTTGACTTGTTTCCTAACTCTAACTCCGACTCGACTCCCTACAATCAATCTTCTAGAGAGCACCCTCTTTGGAGCAATGATTACGTAAACATGTTTTTTTATCCACACATTCTTCAGGATCAACCTCCTGAATTTATTTAAATTTTAATATAATTTTACCCTTATGAGGCATGGCTCTGGCTGTAGGAAATAGAAATCCCTTTAGTGGCATACTCTTACATCGTGCAACTAGGAGAGGATTTTGTCACAAGGTTTAACTTTCAGGAGGATATTTCGGGATAAAATAACCCTTCACTAAAATGTTTACAAATATTATTTCTTATCCATCTTGAGGTGTGAAAATAAATCGAGGAGCCCGAGTACCATTCTCTCGTTTATTCACTCTAAACTGACTTGAGCATCGGTGTTTCCCTTTTGCATGCACAAATCGAGGAGGCTGAGTACCCATGATGCAAGTGACTGTTGTCTCAATTAGACACACTGCATATACCCTCACACCATGGAAATGTCTCTGGCAATACAGTCGTTTACGGTTTATCACGTGGAAATAGGTAGAATATGAGATGTATTCATTTAAGACAGTGTCGGCAGTGGAGTTATTACTGTCAGAAGACTCGAATGGGCCGTGCCTTTCTAGACCTAACCATCGTCTATGAACATGCATCTGCATGGTACGTAGAGTCGAGAGAGGAAGTATTAGGACATCATTTCCATTTTAACACGTTGGATGTGTGCGTGTGATGAACACGTCGAAGACAGTGTCGAGACTGGCAATATGGGTCGTACCTCCATGTGAAGATGCAGATGAGCATGAAAATCAACTTTTTTGAAATTTTTTTTATATGGAAAGACTTGCAATTTACATGACATTAATGCCTAACGAAAAGACGCTCAACTTCAAAATTGGTTTTCAGTGCAATTTATAGATTGTTATCTAGATGTCTTTTATTTTCTAAAAATAATAATCAAATCACATGCTTTTGAAATATAGCCCCTATCTGGTGGGGATTAAAATCAAATTTTTAATTAATTTTTATAAAAGTTAATGAAATGTGTGATTGAAAAATTATATATTTCATAAAATGTGTGGTTAAAATTAATTGTTGACTTTAATTTAGATTAAAATCTAAATTAATTTTTTTACCAATGGATGATTTTTAATTAGATGAGTAAATATAATGTGTGCATTAGCAAGAATTTTGTCATACTGTTTGGGAAATGACATTAACCGTGTATTGACTATATATATACATAATTTGGTCATATTAATTTCATAATTCTTTATTAGGAATGACTGATTTCATTTATTAGGTGCCGAATATTTAAATCTGTACCTAATCTTGCAACTACTGTGAGGAATAGATAAGGATTAAAATAAATAGTTTTTTTTTCTCCTTTTTCTTATGAAAAATTATATAACAATACATAATCATTTATGTATCTAAAAATTTTAATGGGTGTTTAATTTCATATATTAGCAATTAATTCTTATGTACCAAATGTAGTATAAAAATGTTTCTTGTTTGTAGTATTTTATCATCACAAAAAAAAAAAAAANATAAGGATTAAAATAAATAGTTTTTTTTTTTCTCCTTCTTCTTATGAAAAATTATATAACAATACATAATCATTTATGTATCTAAAAATTTTAATGGGTGTTTAATTTCATATATTAGCAATTAATTCTTATGTACCAAATGTAGTATAAAAATGTTTCTTGTTTGTAGTATTTTATCATCACAAAAAAAAAAAAAAAAAATAGAATAATAAAACTTGAGTTTTGAAAGTATAATTTTCTTCTCTAAAATTTATATTCTAAATTTTATTTTCTTTAGTTCGTTTGAAGCTCATCAAATTCTCCCAACAAATTGGTATCAAATATTACTTTTACAGTACTTATAAAATATTTCAGAATAACCTGCAGTGCACGTTCAACTTTGACTAGTTTGAATAAAAAGTATGTGAAAAAGAAGTTAAGCTTTGCCAAACAAAGAACAAGAAAAGTTAAATCCTTGTAGAGTTATACCTATAAGGTTATCCCTTCTTATGTACTATAGGTATTATTGACGTTTACATATTTAAATAGCAATCTAATTTATAGACGAAAGACTATTCAAGAGACCCTTCAATTATTTCGTACAACCAAAAAAAAAATATGATCCACGAAACGTGTGTGTTTGTTAAGCCCAGGGGCGGATCTAGGGACGAGCTAGCCTCTACCACAGCCCATCCCTCCAGCCCAAATCCTAAGTACAAAAAAAAAAAAAAAAAAAAAAATTGTGTAAAATTTTTTTTTTTTTTTTTGCGTTTTAGCCTTTGTC
>CAIGRT010024529.1:0-15975 GCA_903798405.1 Fraxinus platypoda | reverse complement strand
AATATATATTTTTCAAATTTCTTTAAAATTTTTCACGTAACAAGGGTAGATGATATTATGTTTAGTACGTGACACTCGAAGATTAAGTACGGGGTGTTTCACATCTCGTCGCCATCACCGCCCACCATTGTAAAACCACCAGCCCTGTCGTCGACTACCTTAATACAAAACAAACAAAATCCAACGAAAATCGATTGAACCCCCAACATCGATTCAAAAAATGAACTGTCATTTCCAGGTCAAATCGGGGAAGACCCATATGTTCATTGGACGCGCCATGAAGAGTAGGTGCTTGTGGAGGTTGTCCGCGATCATGGGTCCCACCATCGACGCTAGAAAAGCCATCTGAAAGTTACGAAGTTGCTGTGTTCGAAGATGTAGCTTGCTGGTTTTGATTCTGTGCGTTTAAGGATGATTGATGACCATGGATAGGGGTGCCTTGATGTGTATAATTACCTGGAATGTTGGGCATGACATGGGTGTTGCCGGAATTGGAGATTTCAGCCTTTTTTGGGGATTCGAACATGCTGTTTTGGCTCAATTTTCCAGCGAGTTCAAGTGGGTTCGAGGAAAGGCATTGGGTGGAAGTTGTAGAGGGTGATGAGGGCTTTCTAGTGGTATATATGTCCAGTGGCTTGGGTGGTGGCTGGCCGGAGTTGAGGGGGAAAATGGCGTGGGGGAGGGGGTGGGGGTGGATGGGGCTTATTTTCTTTTTGAATTTTAGTTTAATTGTTAATAATATTTGAAAAAATATAAATGCAAACTTACCATTTTACCCTTACTAAAATTGGTCAAAATCAATTTGCTTGGTCAACTAACGGTCAAATGGATGGATTTGGACCTCCAGTGCATGTTTTTGAAAGGTTTGGGACCTCTGCTGGCACAAAACAAATATTAGGGTAAAGTCTGCAAAAAAGGCAAATGTCTGGGACCGCTCTGCAATTTTCCCTAATATCAATAATATTTTACCCACTTTCCGCTGAAATTAATGTTCCCACATAGCTAGCTAATTCAAAATTGAAATGAGAACTGAAAAGTAGTGGAGAGCATCTCAATGTTACACTCCATCAGTTTTGGGCTTTTGTACTTGGGCAGATCATCTCAGTGGATTTCTTTTGGGGAAAAATACATATATACCTGTAAATAAATAACAAATTCATTTTTTTTTTTGAAATATATATTTATATGTTTATTTACTACCTACGCACATAAAAAACCGAAATATACCGACGGGAAGACCTTTTCTATTTTGTGGCGTAACCGAAAACAACCATGCTTCAAGTACATGGAGTTTGACATCAAGTTTTACACTTATTCACGTGTCGCAGCATGATTGACCAGTTTGAAAATAAAACACAATTTCCCTCCCAAACACTTTTGAATTAACAAAGGCATGTCAAACTCCATGTACAAAAACTTTGAAAATAAAACACACTTTCCCACCCAAACACTTTTGAATTAACAAAGGCATGTCAAACTCCATGTAAAAAAATAATGTACAAATGGTTTAATCCAACCGAAAATGCTCAGCCAACTATCACCAAATACAATCAATATGTTGTTACTGAATATGTGGGATTTCAAATTCAAAATGAGCGAGACATTGCAATACTATTTGATTTGTTTTCCGTAAATCACCATAATGCCAAAGAAAGCATTCCTCACATTGCGTACAAAAATGTCCTGATGTAGTGATATTTTGTATAAATGTACATTGAGTTGTAGTTTATTAGTTGATAATCATTGAATTCGATCGGTGTGTGATAATTCGTTTTACCATCATCACGCCAAAATACATTGAGGAATATATTGTGACGACCCGAATCCTTGACTATTTGAGTGTCACTAAATAAAATTCGATTTTTTTTATAGGGACTTAAATAGTAACAAGAAACGGTTTTACTCATTAAGTAAATAAAAAGCAGTTTTAGCTTCAATAATTAATTGTGAAATCTTAATATTAAAGAATAATGCATTGAAGTAAACATAGCCTAAAAAATGTCTAGTATAGCCAAAATAATTTTAAAAAAAAATGAAACTTCAAAGTTGTTTTTTAAACACAATATAATTTATTAATCCTAACATGTTGCCATCTCCATGATGACTGCCTCGAACCATCAATTGCCTTAAAGGGGAAATATCATGAAGTGAGATTCATAAAATCCCCATAAGTAGGCCATGAATTATTATCGTGTATAACTTAAAAGAGCATAATAATCATAATCAATGTAATGGGGACACAAGAATTTTACCGAATATAGGTGGTAAGAATTCTTATGTGTAGCACTACTAAACTCCGGTCCTCTTAACATAGGTAGCGTACTTACCGTGAAATTTAAAAGAAAAAGTAATAGAGACTGAATAAAATTACTTGATCCCTCTTACAATTTCCACATCGGCAATGTGCGTGTATATGTGTATATTATTTGAACTGAAAAATAACAGTGAGTAGTAGCATGTGAATGTGAATGAGGGCCTTAAATAGGACAAAACTAGGCATACATCATTAAGGAAAAACCCATGATGGTGAAAAAGCTATTAATTCTAGTATTGAAAATTGTTCCTTGAAATTTGTGAAATAAGCAAGAATCTCTCCATCATTCCTCACATGAATACTTCATCTTATATACACATGCATTCACACTACACACTATCCTATGTTTGGTCAATCATGAATATGACAAAACATTCAACCCTTCTTCAAAGAGCAAAATGTGTGAGAATTAGCATTTATACTACATTTACTACAAGGTCCTAGAAGATGGATTAACCTTCAAATGAGCCCCAAAATTTTCAATTCTCATAATTAGCCCCAGAAATTCGGGTGCGGGTGTTATAATATACCCACCTAAAAATAAATTTCGTCCTTGAAATTTACCTTGAAGTTCATCGAAAAGTTGTGGGTACTTGACTCGCATCTCCACCTTTCGCTCCCACATGGCCTTTCAACTGAATGATTATGCCACTGTACTTTCACTAGCAGGATCGCTTTATTTCGGAGGGCTTGAAATTTATGATTAACAATTCTTATTGGTACTTCTTCATAGCTCAAACCTCGCTGTAATTTAATAGACTGATGGTTAACCACATGACTCGGATCAGGGACATACTTCCTAAGCATTGACACATGGAAGACGTCGTGTACAACTAAAAGTTCTGGAGGTAACGCTAACTGATATGTGACGTTCCCAATACGTTGCAAGATCTCCAACGGGCCAATAAACCTTGGTCGCAACTTACCTTTCTTGCCAAAACGTACTTTGAGGAATACCTTATCACCAACTGAAAATTCCAGACCCTTTCTCTTTTTATCTGCATAACTCTTTTGTCTATCCTGGACAATTTTAATGCTTGCATGAATTTTCTCAATTGCATGCACTGTCTGCACAATAATCTCTGGCCCCAAAATCTTTCGCTCACGGACTTCATCCTAATGAACTGATGATCTACACTTTCTCCCATACAATGACTCGTATGGTACTATGTCGATTGAAGTGTGGTAACTATTGTTATATGAGAACTCAACTAATGGTAAATGATTATCCCATTGTCCCCCAAACTCGAGTATACATGTACGAATCATGTCCTCCAATGTTGAAATTGTCCACTTAGACTGCCCATCCGTCTGAGGATGGAATGCCATACTAAACTTTAGTTTAGTTCGCATAGCTCGATGTAGACTTTTCCAAACGTTTGATGTGAACCTTGGATCTCTATCTGATACAATAGAAATAGGCACACCATGTAACCTTACTTTCTCATTCACATATAACTACGCGAACTGGTCCATAGTAAACCTCATCCGAACTGGCAAGAAATAAGTCGATTTGGTGAGTCGATCCACTATGACCCAATTAACATTGTGACATCTTGCTGACCTTGGACAACCAATCAAGAAGTCCATAGTTACATGCTCCCACTTCCACTTTGGGACTTCTAATGGTACAAGGATTTGAAGGCAGCATCGCTGGTGTTCGGCCTTCACTTGCCAACATACTAAACATTTCTTGACATACTCGACTATATTCTTCTTCATGCCTTCCCACCAAAATGATGCCTTCAAATCCTTGTACATCTTTGTACCTCCCGGGTGTACTGAATAAGGAGAGGAGTGAGCTTCCTCTAGAATCTCTCTTTTCAATTCCTCAAAATCTGGTACACACATCCGCCCTTGATAATATAATGCTTTATCTTCAGCTATGGTAAAATCCTTCCGCTTTTCTAAGTTAATCTCAGACTTGATATACTCAAAAGACTGATCACCCTTTTGATGTCTTTTAATTCTATCACGGAGTGTGGGTCAGATAGAGAGAGCTGCTACTCAAGCGACCATACCTGGTTGAGTGGTGAAAACCTCGAGATTCAATCTCTCAAATTCTCTCCATAGTAATTCCTACGTAGTCAACATAGCTAATTGACTTGCTGTTTTCCGACTCAAGGCATTAGCTACCACATTTGCCTTGCCTGGGTGATAATGAATTTCACAATCGTAATCCTTTACTAACTCAAGCCACCTTCTCTATCTCACATTTAACTCCTTCTGGGTAAAGATGTACTTGAGGCTTTTGTGGTCCATATAAATGTCACATTTACCTCCGTAAAGATAATGCCTCCAAATCTTTAATGTATGGACCACCGCGGAAAGTTCTAGGTCATGCGTAGGGTAGTTTTGTTCGTGTAGCTTTAATTGTCTCAATGCATAGGCAACTACTTTGTCGTGTTGCATTAAGACATATCCCAAACCTTACTTCGAAGCATTACTATAGATCACAAAACCACCTGACCCATTGGGTATGGTTAACACTGAGGCGTTCACCAACTTTTATTTTAATTCCTCAAAGTTCTGTTCACACTTCTCGGTCCAGTCAAACTTTACACTTTTGCGTGTTAACTGTGTCAGTGGTCTTGATATTTTGGAGAATCCTTCAAGGAACCTCCGATAGTATCCTGCTAAGCCTAGGAAACTGCGAATTTCTCCTACATTGGTTGGCCTTGACCAATTCAACACTGCCTCCACTATACTAAGATCCACCTCTATCCCTCAGGTTGTGACAATATGTCCAAGGAGTGCTATTCGCTCCAGCCAAAACTCATATTTTTTGAACTTCATATAGAGCTTTTCATTCTTCAAAACCTCCAACACAATCCTTAAATGCTCTTTATGCTCATCATTATTTCTTAAGTAGATCAGGATATCATCGATGAACACGATAACAAACTGATCCAGATACTTGTCGAAAATGCGATTTATCAAATCCATACAGACTTCAGTAGCATTAGTTAGCACAAATGGCATAACTAAGAACTCGTAGTGTTCATACCGAGTTCTAAAATCGGTCTTAGATATATCATTGGCTTTGATTCTCAATTGTATCACCAGACCTTAAATCGATCATAGAAAATACCATTGCCCCCTAAGTTGCTAAAACAAATCCTCAATCCTGGGAAGATGATACTTATTCTTGATAGTGATTCTATTCAATTCTCTATAATCGATATACATCCTCATCGATCCATCCTTCTTCTTAACAAATAGCACCAGTGCTCCCCATGGCGATACATTGGGTCAAATGAAACCTCTTTCCAATAGTTCCTCCAGCTGTACCTTCAGTTCTTGTAAGTCTTTGGGTTTCATTTTATACGGGGCTTTGGAGATGGTTGCTAAGCCTAGAGTAACGTTGATTGTGAATTCTACCTCTCGTTCTGGCGGCATGCCAGGCAACTCCTTGGGGAAGACTTCTGGATATTCACATACCATCCTAACCTCATCAACTGTCAATCTATTGTTCTCTTTCTTACTTATTACGGACAACAAGAGTCCCGTAGTGCTTTCAATGGTACGACCTGTCGAGCTTCTAATATAAACAAGATGCGGGGTAAGGGTTCCACCTCCAGCTACAGATAATCAAATTTCCTCTTCCCCGGGTCTTTGAAAACCACTTCTTTTTCCAAGCAATTAATTATCATGTGATTTTTGGATAGCCAGTCCATTCTAAGAATCACATTGAATTCGTCCATATCTAATACATACAGTTTCATCTCCAATGATCTACCATCAATTTCTACTCTTGTCATTCTAACTATGTCATTAGTATTCACTATATCCCCAGTGGGCATCGTCACTACTAAAAGGAATTGTGCATATTCAACCATAACATCCAATTTACATACAAACTTGAGGGCTATAAAGGAGTGAGTTGTACCAGAATCTATCAATACATAGGCTAGTAAGTCGGATATAAGGACTTTACCTGCCAAGACATTTCGATTCGGATCCTCCTCATGCCCTGCCAATGTATAAACCCTAGCCTATCTGCCTGGTTCATGGCCTTGTCTATGCGGTTGTTCCCATGTGGCCTCTGTTGATTGCTTCACTGTGGTCTCTGCTGATTATTACCTTATGGCCTTTGCTGGTTGTTTCCCTGTGGCCTCTATTGGTTGTTCTCATACTTAGGGAAATACTGAGTCATGTGTCCTTATTCTCCTTCCGATTTCGGATACTCGTGGGGTAGTACTTTTTCAAAAAGGCTTCCTTGAATTTATCCCACATCCAAACATGAAGATGAGCCCTTGATATGGCAGCGGTGTCCCACCAATGCCTAGCACCTTTACATAGCATAAAGGTTGCACATATCACCCTTCTAGGTTTCGAGCAGTCAATGAATTCAAAAATTCTCTCCATACCCACCAGCCAGTCATTCGCTTCCAAAGGGTCTGTACTACCATGAAAGATAGGAAAATGCTATTTCCTGAATTGCTTAACCATAGCAGTAGTGGTCCTAGTGTCGGGGGCAACTTCATGCTGTTGTTCTGGCTGAGGCGATGAAAAAATGGTGGTGTTAGCTGTTGAGGAGGTGGTGGTGGCACCACAGCTTGCTCAAAAGTTTGCATCATAGAGAGAAACTGTTAGGCAAACTATGGGTCAATTATATTAGGTTGAGGCTGAACATGTTGTGTGGACTCTTGGGTTTGGTTATTGCTATTGTTAGTCCTTCTTCTTCGGGTACCATAGCCTTAATTAAATGATAGTAACTATTTAGAGTTAAGTCAAATTGAGGAAATGAAACATAAATGAATGGCATGCTTTATTCATGAACATTCATAAGTTCACATAAATAACGGACCATCAAGCATACCCAGTGTCCAAACAAGCTGAGATTCAAAATTGAAAAACATAAATTTAAACGTAAAGTAAACTAGGCATCATCTAATAATTCTTCCCAGTACCCTCCCCTTGATTCACCTCATGTTTTTCCTCGGGTTTTTGTTTTGGGTCAATCGTGGAATACGATGCAGGGATGTATTCTTCACCCAGGTCATATTCAACATAATTTTCCTCATAGAAGGTGTATTGTTATGACATTACCCAGATTGGGTTCATAGCCTAGCATCCCACTGGTATACCTAACGTCTTCATGATTCACCATGTACCTTTCCCTCATACATTGGAGTAATAGATCGGGAGAGGTCTGGTAGTCGAAGGTCTCTCCGATTCCCTTGATAAAATGTCTACAGTAAGGAGTAAGGGTTCGGTCAAGGCGATACACGATCTCATCCCTATGAAATTGATATTCGTTCGCTTTTGCCCATCGGTAAATCTTTTCCATGGCATCTAAGTGTTGTATCAAACCGTGGTTTGGGTTTCTCTTGTAATTCCTATGCAACCAAGTAAAATGATTGTGCCTCTCAGTTTGACTAGTTTGACCTTATCCACTCACCATCTATTGGAAAGAAATGAACATAACTACTTTTCTTTCCAAAAGAATTCTTCAAAAATAATTTTTTTTTACAGGGGGAATACTAATAATTGAAAATTGAAAAGAAAGTACCAATAAATATCCACAGTTTTTCCTTCGTTTTATACAAAGGTAGTGATAAAGGAATAAATTATTGTACCAAAAGTTGGAACTTTAAGAGAATGTATTAATAATCATCCATAGTTTTTCCCTTGTTTTTACAAAGGTAGTGATAAAAGGATGAATTATTGTACGTGGATTCATTATTAATCTTATTCGTGTAATATGTGATTCTACATTATTGTAAATTTAATCTCTAGTTGAGTCATTCCCACTAAGCTTAACATGCATTTAAAATCACATAGCTACCATCTATATATCTCATGGTTTCTACATTAGTATAAAATCTAAGATTGAGGTCTTCTATCAATAATATCATATGTATAATAGTAAACGCTTATAACATTCAAAATTTCATATTATTATTGACTTTTATGCATAAAAAGCCTAAATAAAATCGTAAATAATATTCATATTTTTTCACAATATTCATGATTCTATTTCACGTAATAGGCATGCTTTCATAAGTGAGATGATATGAATACTTAAAGTGCATACATACCTGGTTCAAGAAAGTCGAGCCATGGAGGATGGTATAGTGGCTAGTAACTTAGAACAACTTAATTCTCATTTTAAATATTAACTTATTTTCAAAAAAAAAAAAAATACTCATCATAGTTATTGGACCCAAACTAATTCTTGGACTAAAGTTTTTATGTAGTATTAGACTATTTAGATAATAAAGCCCACTAAATAAATCAATTCAAAAATGTACTCTTATAATATCAAATAAAAAAAACCCTAATACCATATCAAATAAAAGTCCAAATTTCATACACATATTCTACACAAAATAGGACAGCCCATTAATGGGAATAATTAAAAAAAAACATATTCAAACCGTGCAGCGTCACTGTCATTAGCAGTGACTACATGTCACTGTTCATATGAACAGTAACTCAAATAATTATTTTTATTTATTTATTTGTTTTATAACAGAAAATTCATAAAGTTCAAAATTTTGTAAATATATGTTAAGTCTACATAACCAATTTTTTTTAAAAAAATAAAACTCTTAGCTTTGATACCAACAGTGACGACCCGATTCTTTGACTATTCGAATGTCACTAAATAAAATTCGATTTTTTATATATAGAGACTTAAATAGTAACAAGAAACGGCTTTACTCATTAAGTAAATAAAAGGCGGTTTTAACTTCAATAATTAATTGTGAAATCTTAATATTAAAGAATAATGCATTGGCGTAAACATAGCCTAAATAATGTCTTAGTATAGCCAAAAAAAAAAAAATTAAAAAAAATGAAACTTAAAAATTGTATTTCAAACACTATAATTTATTAATCCTAGTCCGTTGCTATCTCCACGTTCACTGCCTCGAACCATCAATTGCCTGAAAGGGAAAATATCATGGAGTGAGATTTATAAAATCCCCATAAGTACGTCATGAATTATTATCGTGTATAACTTAAAGGAGCATAATAATCATAATCAACGTAATAGAGACACAAGAATTGTACCGAACATAGGTGGTAAGAATTCTTATGTTAAGGGGATTTATAAAATCCCCTTAACATAATCATAGTCATATTGTACCATATAGGACCTATAATAATTTTCAGAAATTTATAACATAATAATATTCTAAACATAGGTAGCGCACTTATTGTGAAATTTCAAAGAAAGAGTAATAGAGACTGAATAAAATTGTTTGATCCCTCTTACAATTTCCACATCAGCAATGTGTGTGTATATGTGTATATTATTTGGACTAAAAAATAATAGCGAGTGCTAGCATGTGAATGTGAATGAGGGGCTTATATAGGACAAGATTAGGCATGCATCATTAAGGAAAAACCCATGATGGTGGAAATGCTATTAATTCTAACATTGAAAATTGTTCCTTGAAATTTGTGAAATGAGCAAGAATCTCTCCCTCATTCCTCATGTGAATACTTCATTCTATATACAAATGCACTCACACTACACATTACCCTATATTTGGTCAATCATGAATATGAATAAAAAAATATCAAGAATTTCTATATAAGGGTTTGACCAAGTATTCAACCCTTCTTCAAAGAGAAAAACGTGTGGGAATTAGCATTTATACTAAGTTTGCTACAAGGTCCTAGAAGATGGATTAACCCTCAAATGAGCCCCTAAATTTTCAATTCTCATAATTAGACCCAGGAATTCGTGGGCGGGTGTTATAATCTATCCTCCTAAAAATAAATTTCGACCTTGAAATTTAGCTTGAAATTCGTCGAAAAGTTATGGGTACTTGGCCCTTGTGGGAATTAGCATTTATACTAAGTTTGCTACAAGGTCCTAGAAGATGGATTAACCCTCTAATGAACCCCTAAATTTTCAATTCTCATAATTAGACCCAGAAATTTGGGTGCGGGTGTTAATGGGCTGTGCATTATCAAGTTGTATAAGAGCTTAATGTTTGATTTGTTTGAGATTTTGTTCTTGTGATGGCAACCATGAAGTATGATATTCTGCTTTTAAATCGCATAACTAGATTTTCGTTGTAGCAGATGAAGATGTGAGCAGTGCTCGCTTGGATAGATTTGGACAACGGTTTGCTTGGATTTAAAAAGATGCCCTCAAATTGTTGATGGAGGAGAAATAATGTACGAATCGAAATGTCCTATTACAGATTCATTTTTATTTTTCGAATCATATTTCTTAGGACATTTTGAAAGAGCAAATTGCAGCTGCATTATGGTTGAAGTTGAACAGTTATGCATGACGAAAAGTCTAACCAGAAAATTATATTTGAAGAAGTGTATGTATTCTCATCGCATGACAGAAGGTACATCACTTGTAGATCATCTAGTTGTTTTTAAGGAAATTATCCCTGATTTAGAAACCTTGGAAGTTAAGTATGATAAAGAAGATTTGTGTTTGATTTTGTTGTGCTCGTTGCCTAAAGACACAATATTATATAGTCGTGATACTTTTGCCATTGAAGAAGTATAAAATACTTCATTTTTAAAGGAGAAGACAAAGCACTTGTTGTTCAAGGTGTTTATGAAAGTGGCAACTCGAAGTCAGTAATAAAATATGTAACTATTGTAAGAAAACGGGTACATGAAGAAGGATTACTCTAAGTTGTAGAATAGAGAAAAAAAATTGGCTGCAAATTAGAAGAGAAAGCAACCATAAACTTTAGGTGAATCTGATATTACAGAAAATTGCTACAGTAATGAAAAACTTTTGGTTATTTCTGACGATGACTCCAAACCTAACTGGAATTGGATTCTTGATGCAGCTTGCATTTTTCATTGGGATTTGTTTTCAACATGTGAAACAGTTTAAAAGGTGTTGTGGTACTGCGTAACAATGAACCATGTAAGATAACTGTTATTGGAAGGGTCAAAATTAAAATATTTGATGGGACAGTTAGGACACTTGATGAAGTAAGGCATGTTCCAGATTTGAAAAAGAGATCTTACCTCTTTGAGTACTCTTTATTCAAAAGGGTACAAGTACACTGGTGAAAGTGGAGTCTTGAGGTTAGTAAGGGTGCCCGTGTTATGTTGAAAGTGCAGAAAAGATGTCAATTGTATGTCTTACAGGATTCTACAGAATCACTGGAGACCAATCAACAGAAATTAAGAACTTTGGTGGATATTTAGTTTTGTACAATACCGTTGCAGTTTGGTTTGGAGTCTATGTTGAAGAATACATCTGAGTCAAGTACAAAAGATATAGGGAATGCCGCTTTGTCGCTACCACTAGCTAGTGTATTCAATTGTTAGAGACATATGCAGGAAAGATATTAGGCCTCCACAAAGGTATAGAGAAGCTAATTTAATTTCTTTTGCATTAAATGTGGTTAAAGTTATTGAATCTTACAAAGAACCTTCTCAGAAGTTGTTTGTAATGTCGATTCTGTTACATGGTGTACTTTTGCCCTATTTGGTGATTGTTGAATTATTTGTGATCTTGTTGTCCATGGTGATAATTTGAGCAACTTTGGTATCCGAGGTAATTATGTTGATCAGTGCTTAGATTCAGTTGACATTGAGTTTTGTCCTAGTTGGATTTTGTAGAAGAGGAGGAGAATTTTGTTGGAGTGTTTTAATGGGGTTAAGTTGAAGAGCCATTGGTTTATTTCTTGCAGTAGAATTTATCTCCAAGTGAAAAATTCTTGAAGTTTGGTTTATTGCATTGGAATTTAAGTCAAGGTGGCGATTTGTTAAAATTGTTAATATGTGACCTAAAATACATTGGATGTTCATGTATTGGAGGTCAAAATATGATTAAAGAATGCTTAGGACGGAGACGGGGTGCCCAAACGCTCCATTGAGGCGCCTAGGGTCCACTGCTCGCTTGACGCGAGGAAGGACGCTGAGCGCCACCCGCCACTCGCTGGGCACTTCAGTGCCGAAAATATCCGGGGAAATTTTGTTTTCTTCTTTTGAAGAGGTTTTTGGTCCTGTTTTCATCTAAAACATATTCTTTTGGGTCGTATATAGACTCGACGAAATGATGGCTTCGTATAGACTTCGAATAACATTAGATACATAATATTGTTGTATTCTTTCTCCATAATATAGTAAATTTTATTTTACTCTGTCAATTTCTTGTATTCTTCTTGTGTTGTGATTGCTACTTCATATTTTGTCATATAATCTTGTCATTAATTCCTATCAATCACATATACCCATTTTAATTCGAAATTTAGCATGAAATAGGTAACAATCACTTTCTTTCACTGTATATCAATGTACAAATGTAAATTTGATCTTGAACATTTGATGCTAGTGTCATTTTACTGGAAAATAATATGACATATTTCTTTCAAATTTGAACCGGTGACTTTACAACTAAAACGTGGATTGCGAAAATTCTTAACAATTATGGATCCCGAATATTCATGATGGTCGAGTTGTTAGGAATTTCATACCTCAGGAAACACCTTAACATATTTTTTACCATACCATCGTCTTCTTCATGCCTTACAAGCTTATTTCTAATCGTTACCCCTCAATTTTTAAAAGCATGTTCGCTAAGTTTCAAAAAAAGTAAAAGTTATGTTGACCCCCAAAAAAGGTACCAATGAGGTGGCCAATAGATCCCAAGGCCTCTCACGACCACTCAAGCTGGGTTCCTGTACACTTGGACAAATCGTTAGTCACACGTGGCCTCCTCCGGAAGGGGTGGAGTTGGTCTCGCCCACTCCGACGGTCAAGTCAGTTGGGGAAGTAATTAAATGAGTGTAAGAGAGCTTTAAACGTGAGCCTCCAATGTAAAAAGGGGGTCGGCTTTGGGGTGAATGATTAAAAAATGTGTGTAGCAAGAATATAACTTTGAGAGTCTAAACTTGCATTATCTTTGAAGGGCACTAAGTGTGAGCTTTTATACTTGGGCAAGGTGAATGAAGGCCATTGGATGACAACGCATATGGCCTCATCCAAATGATTGACCTTTCTAATCATAGGCATCAATCAATCACAGCCTTAAATGCTAATACTATTGTTGTATCCACAAAGCCTAGCTTTGACCAAATAGGTTTGCGGTGGTGGCAGTGAGTTGTATTGTCAATCACGTGACACGAGATCTGTTCAAGATTTTGTCACTGTCTCATCCTGGACCGATTTTTGCAATGGGGTAATGGGGTCGATCTAGCCTTTTCTACACGAGGTCGTTTAAACTTGAAAAGGGTCATCTGTGTGATGTTGGGTCATCCCATGTCAGTGTACGAAGCGTGGGGCCCCCGAACCGTTCTCCAAGTAGTCTAACTGGGATCACGTATGGGTCCGATGGATCAGTGGTATAACAACAGTCCCTGAAGTTCAGGTATGATTATTCATATAATGCGTGGACTTTCGAGTTGAAGCGGCAGTGAGAAGCCTCTCTGATGAAGTTGAAATTTGTGATAAAGCTAGACAATATGAGGCGAGGCCCTTGGAGCAAATGTCGAGCCTCTTTGATTAAACTGAAACTAGTGATAAGGCTGAACAGTTCAAGGCGAGGCCCTTGGAGCAAGTGTCGAGCCTCTTTGTTGATGCCGAAGAACATTGGATGGCGTGCTCTAACGATTTGAAAGAAATGTTGGTTCCCAATGAAAAATAGCTAGGTGGTATAGCGATTTCCAAGGCTCGTATTATGTGCGCATTTAATGCGCAATGATGATGGTGTCTTGCAGTTGACGAGGGTTATGTAAATCTAAGGCGCGTGTAATCCATGGCTTCATCTGAGCCCTTGATTCGAATTTTGAATAAGCGTCTTTTAGTTTTGACGTGCTAGATGAAATTGCGAATGTGCGGTCCATATCGTAATGAGAGAAAATCTAACGGTGGAGGTTCGTCCACCTTGTCTATATAAAAGGTCCAAACCTTATTTTCTCCTTTTTTTTTCACTTCGCGAATGTTAGAATTTCCAAGTTTTGAAAATCCTCAAAATCTTTCAGTATCTCCTCCGTCCTCTTTCTGGCAAACAACTCCATTTTCTCCATCTCCCAACATCCAAAACTTGTGTAAGTACCCAACATTTTCAAAATTTTCATCTTATTCACATAAAATGGCTTCCTCTTAGAAAAAAACGTGTGTCTGGGGGGTCTTCTAGAGTGGATATGGCACTAATTTGTACTGAGGCGGGCGTACCTCCCATAATCCCCACTGAAAGGATTATGGAGGCCATAGGGGATCCTTACAGTGCGTGGATGATGCAGAAGGGCCCCATAAACTATAGTGTTAGGTGGGGGGCCACCCTATGGGCAGGAGACTTTTAAGGAGAGGTATATGATCCTAGACAACATTGAAATGTTTGTCCCTACCCTTGAGGAGAGAGGGTTCTTCTCCCGAAAGGGGTGTGTGGCCATTAATGAGGCTATATTGAGCGAAGGATGAGGTTGCCTTTACACCCTTTTTAGATACATCCTTAGGCATTACAACCTAGCCCTCACCCAGCTAGTGCCCAATGCATGGAGCCGCTTAGTAGGGGCCTTCTTTCTCTGGAAAGTGGTCACTCTTGGCGAGAACATGCATCCACATATTTTCCAAACCCTCTTCCAACCTCGAGCTCAAGTGGGGGGAGTGATTACAAGGGATGGTATTGCATGAACCCCTGGGCCTACACTCTTCCTCCATCTAGGGAATTCCAACCTCCATCTGGGGAATTCCAACCTCCATCAAGAAATGAAAATCATATTGGTTCTGGGTTAGGGGTCGCTGGCAGACAATAGAGGGAGATGCGGTTCCGGAGATAACTGTGCCGACCCAGTATCACAAGTATAGTGAGTCTAGCCTTACCTGAAGTGATCTTTGTTTTCTTACATTCTTATTCTTTATTTTTGGTTTCTGATGCATGCTTTGTGTAGTTGCAGTTAACTGATTTGAACTCGAACCGTCTGAGTGAGCCATCATTAAGGCAATATACGAGCTGCCCTTAGAGAAGAGGTACTTTAAGAAAGTACTTGGAAAGCACACCTTTTTTTGACCCTCCAGCTGATGGCTACCAAAGATAGAGCGACTAGTAACCCTTCATTCTAGCCATTGATAACCATTCACTTTCATAGCTTTACTAATGGTTTACCTCTTTGTTTGAAGGGCAACACGACAAGAAAGAAAATGTCAAATGTGACATATTCTATATGAGGCGCCTGGGAGAGGCAAAAAATAAGAAGCCCTTGAGCTCCAGCTCTTCATCTTATAAGAACCAACATGACGAGCTAGCTCGCCTCTCAAAAATGGAACCCACCGCCTCCTCCAGAAAATAAAGGGAAAAGGGAAGGAGCAGAAACTTCTATGGAGAGGCCACTTAAGAGGAAGTTGGTTTTGGCAAAGAATACCGGGCTTGATCCTTCCCCACGTACCAGACAACCATTGGGAAGTCATTTCGACGACCCATTCAAGCTAAGTCCATTTCCTCTGTGAAAATAGTGGTGTGAATGAAGTGGTTGAAGAGGGGGTGAGCCTAGTGAAGAGGAAATAAGGCAGGGAGACGAGGAGTATCCCCTTCGAAGGAAAGGCCTAAAACTTTTTGGACGGGAGGTCTGACGAGATAGCCTTCATGATAATGGAGATGCTGCCTGCTGAGGTCCAGGAGACTACGAGGATTCAACACAAGTACTGGACTGACAATTACTCCTCATACGTCGAAACCTGTGATGCAGCGGTGATAAGTACGTTTTACATACTTATTT
>CAIGRT010024516.1:2316-26496 GCA_903798405.1 Fraxinus platypoda | reverse complement strand
GGCTCGACTCGTTGACACCGCTACCGTAATAATGGCTCACACTATAATGAATCTGACATGAAGGTCGTAAATTATTTTTAAAATATTTAGTAATAAACGATAATTATATTTTCAAAATAATCGCCACGTGACACGATGTAAAGAATGATGTCACGTGGCGATATCATATTGGACAGTTTTTCAAAAATACACATTTTCCCTCCAACAATTTTTTTTAAAGCAATGGAGTGTCAAAAATAATGTCAAACTTTAAGGGGGTATTTGATGGGGATTAAAATTAGATTTTTAGTGGATTGTGATAGAAGTTTTTGAAATGTGTGGTTGAAAAGATGTGGGACCCATGAAATATATGATTAATATTGATTGTTTGACTTTGACTTGAATTAAAATCAGATTTTAACAGGCTCAGTGTACATTTAGCATTGTTCTTATTCTAGAGTTGTTTATAAACGATTTAAATTATAAAAGATAAAAATGATTGATGAATAAATGAGTAGTTCTTGTGAATCTCATGAAATATAACCGTTATTGGGTCTCACTCGTCTAATAAAAGTCAACAATAACGGCTAGTTTTTCAATTTTAATCCAATTTTAATCCCTCACAAACAAGCTCATATAAAAAAAATGATTTGACTGATTATAATCAATTTGTAAATGGTAGCCAAACAAAGGCTAAAATTCTTTCACATAGTATAAGCTTTGGGCTGCCATAGAAACCAACTTTGTGTGTGTGAGAGAGATCAAAACATAGCTCGTTTTATCAAATATATGACTTGAATTTGAGTCTCATTTAAAAAGGAAATGGTGAAACTAAGAAAAAGAAAAAAATACATGTCGTTCACACAAATTATTTTTGCTGTAAACTTTTAGGTGGAGTGTTTTGACGTATTTATAAGAAAACAAAGTTCCAAAGCTGGCATCCACCAAAAAAAGAATATAAATTTTAAAATGAGAAATAGAATGTAATTAAATATTTATGCCCTTTTCACTTTTTTGTCAGGCTTCACCAATTAGACAAGTGTTAACCAAAATATTACATATTAAATAATTTTATTAATTACATTAAAAAAATATAGAACAAGTAATCTAAAATTGCAGGAAATAACAAAAGAGCGAATGAACTTTCAAACCAAGACCTGTGTGATCACAGTTTTCTTAAAACAGATTTATGCCCCATCACCGTAAATGTTTGAGGTTTAGTTCGAGCTGCTATTTTCCAGGATACAACTGAAAATCAGTAGAGTCTGAACACTGCAGATGTTATTTCGACAAACTGACTTAGTATTTGAACACTATCAATACCAAGACCTTGACCATAAGTGAAAATTTATGCATGCAGGAGATAAAAATTTTATGCAGAGAAGAGAAATTTTTCATAGCTGTAAGGAAGGACGATGAATAAATAAATAGACTGTAATGGAGAATTAAAAGGCCAGAAGTTATGTAATAAAATAGTTAAAAGAATTTGGAAGATTTTTTTATTTGAAAAAATAATAAAATAAAGGGAAAACGTGGATATTTTTAAGGCCCAATTTTTGTTCTATTCGTGTACACAGGTCGCTTCCAAAACCTATTTCGATCCGTGATTACACCCTCATACACGCGCACGTGAAGAGAGTATATATGCTACATATGATTACACCCTTCTAAAATGTAATAATATTTAAAGTGGTCATTGTCTTTTTCTATTTTCCTATGTGTGATAACTTTAAACTAGTTTTCCTTCAACACAAAATATTTTTCAATGCATCACTTTGAGCTCCAATTTTTCATTCATCCGAGTATCAATGTTGGTAAGTAAATATATGATTTCGATGTTCTCGTGAAGGAGAATACAAATAAATCTTGATATTTCAAAATAAACAAACGAATCCCACTAAAAATTTATGCTAAAGTCAATCCTTCAATTTATTTATTTTTCCTAACAACAAGTGTATACACACGTGTTTTTTTCCTTTTTAGTAGTTTTTTTCTTTCCCTCTAATCGAGGATAAAAATATAGCCGCCAGGCGCCAGCGCTTGTACTTCGCAGTTTAGCCCTCTTTTGAAAATACCTCATAAATAATTTAATTTACAAAAAATAGATATAATGAATGAATAATACACAAATTATGTAAATATGCGATGTCCAAACTTTTAATAAAACCCTAATAAAATGATTTACGAAAAAAATGATCAATAATTAAGAAAAATCATGGTGTGTTTGATGGATATTATTGAGGAAATAATGTATTTTAAATAGTGATATGATGAGAAATATATGGTTAAAAAATAAGAAAAAGTTATTGATGTGATGAAAAATATGTGGTTGAAAATAAGTTTTGAAATAATGTACGTCAAACAGGAGCTCAATATATCAAATCGAATTGGTAACTAAAAAAAATTGTCAATAATCCATCATTACCGGCGGATACGTAAAACGACATGAAAAGGGGTTTATATGTCATTCGATACCTTTACCAACAAAGTTTGTTATTTGTCAATATATATTCGATTATTCATTCGTAAACTTGATTTGTTGTGTTAACTCGTTTTGCCCGTTGTCACTTTTTTCTTTGGAAAAGAAGATGCTTGACTTCTATCACCCATTCACTTTTGATAACACCGAAAATCTTTGTTAAAATTTTTAAACAACAATTATTAAATCGTTTACATAGTCAAAATGAACTTGTATACCATGATGTCATTTTACGAGTTTGTGATAATTTATTTTTTCAAGAATATGTGATTAAGAGTAGAAAACATTACGAATTTATGTGTAAAATAATTTTATTGGAAGAATGTATTATTAAAAATAAAGTAAAAATTTTGAATTTTAAATAAATTCTACCAAATAAGGACTATGCTATGTTTGGTCCCCATTAAATTAAAATTCATTTTTCTTCTCTTCTGGTTGATCACACGTTTTTCATTATCATTCTCTTACTCATTTTCAACCACACGTTCTTCAATAAAATAATAGTTTCCATCACATGAATAACTTTTCATTCTTTTTCAATCACGTATTCCCCATCACACGGAATAAAAAATACATTCTTGGACTCAAAATGTGCACCAAACAGAGGCTTAATGTTAATTTCTTTAACCTAAGTTGTTTATAAAGTCAACAAAGTAATTTTCTTTTGACTCATATCCAAATAAAAATAAAGCACGGTAAAAACTTTTCACTTTCAAACCTGTTTTGGATATATTCTTGTATTTGTGTAAAAAATTTTACTTATATTTTGAAAGTCCCTCTCATCATTCTAAATAATTTACTTATTTTCAGGATTAACCAATAAATAAAATTATTTATTTTAAAACTTACTTGCAATTAAAAGTTTTAAAATTTATCCAAACATGTTATTATAATAAGTAGAGTATATGTTTTGCTCCTTTTGTGGTGCAAGGGACCCTCACATGTATGTCTTCAATCAAACCTATTAATTACTTATTGATACTTTTGCTTTTGAAAATTCAAAAACACATGAAATTTAAAAAATCGTTTTAGATATTTAGTCTAAACTGTGGACAGGTACGTAGTTAGAATATTCTATAACCAGTTTTAGGCAGTTTTGACTATAACGTGCAAATTAATTGACGTTTTAGCGATTTTAAGTAATCGTGAAAATTAATTAATGGATTAAAACATGAATACTAAAACATCAATGAGCCTCATGACATGAGTCAAACAATCTACTAAATCAAAGGAACAAAAATATAATAGTCTCAATTTTGTAATTTCGCGAAATTAACAAAAACAATTAAAAGAAATCTAAGAATAACTCATTTATTTTTTATTTTTTTTTCCTTGTTTAACTTGTTGTAGAAGTAGCATCAAATCCCTGATCTTGACTTTATTGTCACTTCCCTACTGTATTCGGCCGCAACCACCAATTGGATTAAGAATCACCATTCTTAACTTACGCCAAACAGCTTTGTCGATGAATATGATTGTATATAAATGCTCTTGTATTATTTTCTTCAAATATGGTTGAAGACGAACGACTAGCTTTGAAAGCTTTCGATTATGCATGAGTCTGGTCCCACTTGCTAGAAGATGGCAGAATACACAACGGCTAGGTCACCGAACTTGGACAGGTTTTTAAAGCATTAATTCATTTATTGTTGAGTAAAATTTAATATTTCAAACCAATCTTTCCTTACATTTACTCTTTTAAGTAACGTTTTCCTCGAATGGATTATCGAGGCCGAATAACTTTCCTCTCATTACACGACTCTTTAAAGTAACATTTTTGTCAAATGGATTATTGAGTTCAGATAACTTGCGTAATTTAACATTCTCTGCCAAACTACTAAACTCAGATTAATCTAGACGATAAAAAATGACTGAAGTAAAGTAAATTTTAATGTCCATCGACTCTTAAGGACAAATTCTTACTTTTAAACTGTGAGCTATTGTCCATTGCTATAATCTCACCCATTCAAATCTGAAAAATTCTCGAAACTGATCCAATGAATTTAATTCAATAAGTGTTGTTCATGCAACTCTATCGAAATTCCATATAATAATTTTTTTTGCTTTGACGATAAAGACAAACTACTTGCTCAATAACGAACTAGAGTTTACACAATCTATGCATATATCGAATTTTTTCTTCTTTCTCTTGGCTCCTCCTTCCACGTCTTTTTTTATGTACACGTAACCATGTTTTACACATACGTGTTTTGCCCATTTAAGTTGTTGAATGATAAAAGTAAATGTTGAAAATGAAGGAATTAAATTAAAATAACAATTCTAAGTTTTTTAATTTGATTACAGAAAGAGATTATATTTTTAAAGAAAATTATTTATAAAAACTAATACTCCCTAATTCTTGCTGGATTTTAGAAATCTAGATGAAAGGAGTATAAAGTATCTGTGAGTCTTAAATGGGGTAATTTCACCGTTGATCCCTAACTAATAGATCAAATTTTAACCAGTCCTCGAAATTTTGAACATATGCAAATTAATCTTCAACTTTTGATTATAATCGCATAGCCCATCTTCAACGATGAAAATATCAAAATCTCTACTAACCACCGCGTTCCTCTCCTAAGTACAAAGTTACGATGTTAAATTCTACCTCTCAACTTAAAATAGTACATCAAAATTTGAAGTAAAGCATATTTTTATGAAGATTACATAATAATAGTGTAGATTTGAATGCTTTTTGCATTAGTAAGGCTGGACATCGGGTAGTTCGATTAAAATATTTTGAGTACTAGAATTATGAAAATGTAACTAATAGTCATACATAATAAGTGGGTTCCAATTTTCTCCATGAAACCATTGGTTCTTGGTCTATTTTTTATACTTCAAGAATAAAGTTTAAAGTGCAAATCGAGGTAAATATCTAATTATTTCACTTTCAAGCTCGATATTGTAAATAATAAAACTCTCAATATAAGGAATACATATAAATTATATTTTTTTGAGAGACTATAAAAAATGATTTTGGAGTCAACTCAAAATCTCCTTATGTAGCTATAATTGAGACCGGTCTAGAATCGTTTAGGTCTCGATCTTCGAATCTAAGATTTAGAATCAGATCGATTTTTGAATGAAACTATATCGAATTGACTTGTTCAATCTGCTTTTGGCTCTGATCGAATGATGTCCACTTCTAATGATTATAGACCAACACAACAACTACAATCATCTATTAAGTCTAACATGTTAATTAGATAATTAGTTGAGGATAAATGCTGCAATTTGTCCATAAACGGAGAACTGTACAACGAGTCCCCTTCAATAAATAAATAAATGTAGTTACGTAAAAAAAAAGGGAAAATTACAATCATGCTATCAAACCTTTCATTTAGTAGCAAACTTCACCCAAATCTTTCATTTGTGCCACACATGATACCAAACATTTCAAAAATTCTCACTTGAAATCCAAATGGATAGTTTTCATTTGTTTGACCATTATATGACCAGGATAATAAATTTTGACTTATTTTGAACAAATTTTAAATGGGTAACATTGTAAAATTATTGTTTTTACAAAAATAATAATTAAATCAAAAATTAAATTAAAAAAAAAAAACAAAACCACACCCACCCACCCTCATCTCCTTCTTCCCCAACCCCTTCACTTAAAAACCAAAATCACCCTCACTCAGCTATTGACCGCCATAGCCATCGTCTCAACCTCTAGTCCCAACGTTGCCTCAAAACTAGCAGCTCCCTCGAGCAACGTTGCCACACCCACTTGCCACTGTCGACTGCCACTGACATTGCCTCAACCTCCCACTGCCTTAACCTCCAGACTTCTATCACATAGAATAACCGACAATATTGCTCGCCTTTAAGTCCTCTGTGTTCAACTTTAAGGCTGATTATCATCCCAATCGAGCATTCTCGCCACTGCTACCATCTAACTGCCACCTTCGCCATCGCCTTTCCTTACCATCAACACCTTCATTCAATAGCACTAACCTTACACCACAACAATGGCAAAATCTCAAAAACAAATATGATTTCAAAAATCAGTTTCGATTTTCAAATCTAAAACACAAATATAACAACTTGAAATTGAAAAATCTTTGTTATCAAGGAGAATCTGAGAGCTTCAGCCGAGATTTTGGTGAAGGAAATAGTCGAATTCTTTGCTATATTCTGACAAATCTTTCATGTCTTCTTAATTGATTTGAATTTGTTTAATAAAAGTGGTGAATTTGGAGTTAGAAAGAGATGAAGAAGTTAGGTGAATCTCGAATTATTTTCTTCTCTTTCCTTTGTTTAAATTATGTGAATTAGAGACGGTGATGGCAATCGACTTGGGTGGTGAAGGTGGTTGACGACCTGGGTGGCGATCGGTGACTTGGGTGACAGCTGTGGCGATTTTGTATTGAGACGGGGAAGAAAGAAATTGTTTGAATTGGTAGGTGGGTTGTTCTTAAATCTTTTTTTATTATTTAATTAATTTAAATTATATAAAAAATGTAAATTTACCCATTTACTCTCTAAACATTAGTCAACATTTTGTTAGGTCAAGGGTTTTTGATCAACTAACGGTCAAATTAACGAAAACCATCCATTTGAATTTCGGGTGAGAATTTTTTAAATGTTTGATATTGTGGTTGACATAAATGAAAGGGTTGAGTCAAGTCTGTTACTAAATGAAAGATTTGATACCATGATTGCAATTTTTCTTAAAAAAAATAAGGGGGTGTTTGATGCACATTATTGAGAAGAAAATGCATTTTATGATGTGATGAAAAATATGTGATTAAAAAATAAAGATTTTTTTTGGATTTACGTGTAATATTATTTTATTGAAGAATGTGTTATTAAAAATGAGGATGAAAATAATGAATTTTGGGAAAAATGTGCATCAAATGGGGCTAAAATTAACTGCTCAATCGTGCTTCCACCTTCCCCCTCGCTCACCGACCCCGAACCCCACCCCACCCCACCCCACCCCACCCCCACGCCCTTCTCCCATGAGGCTCAAGCTCTCCCCTTCTAGCCCTTTCCTCCTTACTCAACACGTACATGTTCTATACTCTATCAGCCAACCTATACATCTCTCCCTCTCTCAAAATTTCCCAGTGAATTTTCGAGGGTTTAATTTCAATACTCCAAAAATGAAATCCGTTTCTTCTTCATCCCTTCTGTACTGTTCGATGTGATGACTATTCTCACTAGTCAATGGCTTTTTCCTCACGTTGTTTCAGTAATTTGTATCCAATTGTATTAATCTTATTGTTTCCCTTATCAGCTGCTTCGCTTGACTCAGATTTTGACTCGGATATCGACTCGGATTTACTGCTGTTCCACCAGGACTACACCCCGCCGGCGCCGCCTCCTCCTCCGCCGCACCCGCCGACGCTTTCCTGCAATGACGATCTTGGCGGCGTCGGCTCTTTGGATACTACCTGCAAAATAGCTTCTAATTTGAACCTTTCGAAGAATGTCTACATAGCAGGGAAGGGCAATTTTGTAATTCTTCCCAATGTTAACATAAGCTGTTCCTCGTTTCCTGGCTGTGAAATTGTCATAAATGTTACTGGGAACTTTTCTTTGGGCGAGAATTCGACAATAGTAGGTGGTACGATTGAGTTGTTCACAGATAATGCTATTTTTGGGAATAATTCAGCTGTGAATACTACTGGATTAGCTGGGTCGCCACCGCCGCAGACTAGTGGGACTCCCCAGGGGGTTGATGGGGCAGGCGGGGGTCACGGAGGGAGAGGGGCAGCTTGTTTGACAGACACAAGTAAGCTTCCGGAGGACGTGTGGGGTGGGGATGCATACTCGTGGTCGAGTTTACTAAAACCTTGGAGTTATGGAAGTAAGGGTGGGACCACGAGTCGGGAAATTGATTATGGGGGTGGTGGGGGCGGGAGGGTAATGCTGATGATTTTGAGGCTTTTGGAGGTGAATGGGAGTGTTTTGGCGGAAGGAGGAAATGGAGGCACCAAAGGCGGAGGAGGGTCTGGTGGCAGCATCTACGTTAAGGCTTATAAAATGTAAAACATTCTTACCTTTTATTGCCATATTTATTGAATTTGTTGTTAAATTTGAGTACAGTAAAGCCCATATAAAATTGCTGGTAGAGTCTAATTTTAGTTTGGATGGTTGACATATGATTGCTGGGGCTCACTTTAGGGCTATCTTGGATCATTGGGCGAGTTTGTAATTCTAAAGTGATTTGATTCAAAATGACTGCATCTGATGTCTGTGACGCTACTGTATAACTAAAATGTCACCATTACTTGTATGAATGTGATTATTATATCGGCAATGCACACTTCTACCTTCACTTGGTCTTCCTGTTGTGGGATTAATTAGATGCTTTCTGTCTTAGTCAAGTAGAGGTACATATTTTCATGATTCTATGATTTCATTGTTATTTTGCATTTTTATTACTCAAGCTTGTAGGGTTTTGGGTTTTTCTCGTTTCTCCACAACGCTGATGACAAAATTTGGCACCCATTATTGTACTAGAAAATTAATCATCTTCCAATGTCCCAAGATATGATATCTGTAATACTGTCTTAAGCTTTTTCTCCTAATCATTTGATTAAGAGGATGTCCATGAATTTTCATTCTTCTTTCAATTTCTCTTTTTCAAGGATACAAGATAATTACTGCAGTAACACTAGGCCTGTGTAAATATATAATATTTTTGCAATAAGCTGTTATGAAACTATACACGTTCTTCACCAAAGTTCTCCTTATAGGAATGATTTGGTTTACTTCATGCTCTGTTTTTAAGTACAACAAGACTATCTAAGCGTTGAACTTTTAGTGTCTTAAAGTATCACATGACTTTTCTACCGTGTAGACCAAATTCAATGGAAAATTGAGGTCTATCACATGAAGTATACTTGTTTTGCAAGTAAAGACCATTGACACTTTTTTCTGGACACCAGCAAGCATAAGAACATTCTTCTCTATTCAACATTGCTGGATTCATTAACTTTGCCAGCTTCAAACCCTACTGTTCTAAGGACAAGGAAAGGGGATGGAAATATAGCTCATATTAATTTCTTCCTTAGACCCACCATCTATCTAATTAGCTTAAAGAATAATATATTTTTGTTTCCTCTTTTCTGTTTATATATTCATTTATTCTTGTATACTTTATTACTGTCGGTTGAAAATGAAAAAGGATCAGTCGTGTTCTTAGATATTCTGATTTATTGAGAGATGCTGTAGATATGAAGTTTGAAGCAGTTTTATAATTCCTCTTGTATTTTTTGAAGTGCAGGATAGGAACTGGTAGCATAAGTGCTTGTGGGGGTAACGGTTTTGCTGGAGGGGGCGGTGGAAGAGTTTCAGTCGATATTTTTAGTAGGCATGATGAACCTGAAATATCTGTAAATGGTATGACCTTTGACATGTCTTCTAATGTTGTCTTATAGTTATAGTTTTCTTCTTTACTCTTATTTCCTTGTCAATAAGTGTTAACCGTTCTGCTAAGTACAAGTTGGACTACCCTTCCCCCTTAGAAACTTCAAATGGCAAAGAGATGGAAGGTCTGCCTTCAAGGGATTTAGCTGTATTAATATGTTAGCCAATCCAGATTCCCTGCATGCATTGAGATGCGGAAAATTATTGTGGATGATGTCGATAGTTCTTCTATGGGCAATTTTGATCCTTCCCCTTTTTCTTCCCCCCTCATTTTGGGTGTGGGGCGGTGGCTTGCAAACAATATGCGGACCAGTTTTGGAAAATCAAATGTGTGCATGTTTCTGGCTCTTACATGTGGTATTTCATATGAAACACAGCTTTAGCTTATTTGAGGGTAGATGACGACCCAGTTGTTCCATTCAAGGGTAGACCATTCTTTAATCTCCTTGAGCTCAAACATTCATCTCTTCTATATGTGATTCAGTAGTCTTGTATAAATTCTATATACATGCGGGAAAGTTTGAGCCTCATTTTGCTTGGTGATTCAAAGCAAAAGTTAGAGTTAGAAGAGGGGAGACTGGAAACAGAATTGATTTCTCAGTTTAAATTATCTAGTTTTGCCGAAAGGTGAAGCTAAGTAAGGAGTAAAACAGGATTAAACTCAAGCTAGATCAAATTCTAGTAAATTAGCTGATAGGTTTAGAGGTGTGTCACGAGCCACACTTCATGCCCTGCTTATTAATTACGGCCATAGTGGTCAATTTTTATTGTATTTTATATGAAATTGGCTCCAAAAAATTACTGTTCCATCTTAAGTACATGCTAATTCCAATTATGCATAGCAGGTTATATCTTTCTCTAGTCGTCTAAAGTTACAATGCTTGAAATCATATGGTCTCTGCCACCAAAATTTTGAGCCAATGCAAGCTTCACTCATGTCTTTTGCAGGAGGCAGTAGTCTTGGCTGCCCGGAGAATGCAGGTGCTGCGGGTACATTTTATGATGCTGTTACTCGCAGCCTTACTGTCAACAATCACAATAAATCAACCTATACAGACACACTTCTCATGGAATTTCCTCAACCATTTTTGACTAATGTCTATATATGTAATCAGGCAAAGGCTTCTGTTCCCTTGCTGTGGAGTCGTGTCCAGGTCAGTAATGTTCATGCTTATTCTTTCACACACTATAGGAAGCTGGAAATCTGTACAGCTATTATATCTTATCTAATTACCTGATGTCCGGAAATTCATACAATCTTGGTGAATATTGCGAAAATGTATCCTTTTGACTTTCTTGCATGACGAGGAACTCGTTTAGCCTTATGGTTTGATGTTCAATCCTTTTTTAGTTCACTTGTTTAGATCAGACGCTGAAAATTGTTCCCTTCTGGTTGCTCATATGACATGTTAATTTTTTCAAATTTTGGTATAGTATCAGTATGTCAATCCTTTCTTCTTTTCAAGTGCGCCTCTTTTTCAGTTATTATATCCACATACCTTGACTAGCTGAGAATTTTAAAAAGGTTACTTATAATTCGATCCTTTCTGTCCAGATAATTTAGTTTCAAATGAATGAGATGAATAAAAAGGATTATTTGAAGGAAATAAGTGCTCAAGTTAAAACTGAGAGGAAAAGTTGTTATTGCAAAGAACATAAAGATAATTGGAAACACATGAAACTATGCAATTACTCCTGCACTTTGTTTGAGTGTGGATGGTAGCAACTTCAACTTTCAAGTTTTCAGATTTTATTATTATTATTATTATTTTTATTTTGAAAGTATAAAGTTTCCAAATGGTCGTAGTTTCAGTTAATCTAATGTTATTCAAGTGTTAATTAAATTATTGTGTAATCTGAAATTGTGATATCTTAAAGAATCCAACATATTATGTTAGCTAAAAGTGTTGAGTTGAATGATGTTAAACATCGGCTACTTACTTCTTGGAGACAGACCTTCAAAGTCCGTGTTAGATAGTTACAGTATTTTCCAGTAAGGGAAAATCTTGCGGAAACAAATAATAGCAAAAACAAATTTTGGCAAATAAATCCTCATAGAGCTTATGTCAGGTCATACAACGTGTTAGCTTTTATAGGTGGGTGCTCGCAATTCCAATGAATGACCATTTTGTTGTCTTTTTAACTATTGAAAAACTTCGAACAATCATACCATATAATATGCTTTCAGACGACATTATATACCTTTACAAAGATTATTATGTACATATAAAATAATGCAAATACATGGATAAGTTTTTTCGGTGTGCATGGGGAAGAGAGTTTCAACAAGACATTTTTATGTTTTCACTTGCTTTTCTTGTTCATTCAGTTGAGTAATTAAGTGCATGATTGGCAAAGCATAAATTTTTTTAAGTCATTATAATTTGTGGCTCCTATGGAAATGGCTAATAAGTGGGTAGTAAGCGTTGGTCCTATGAAATGTACGAATAAAACTATTTTGACCTGCTTAAATTAAAATTTAATCTTTTCCAATCATGCACTAAGAAAGTAAAAATCTGAGAAATGATAATGAGGTTTTATAGCATCTAAGAGGAGTAAAATGAATAAAAAGTAGAATGACTTTAATACATATAGATTTTGGTTTATATTTTTTACGTATCAACTTCTGAACCTCGTTACATATCCCAAAATGGGTTTTGACCTTGTTATAGTTCAATGATGGATACTACCAAATCTTTCCCCTCGTCGGATCTTAAACTATATCCTGGTTCAGTACTTCAGTTATGCTCTGATTCTTTTATGTATGTTAGATTTTTGAGTAGGTACCAATGCGTCTACTTTGTGTTTTCAAGAGGAGGGGTGGACCAAAATGAACATTGCCCGTTGTAGTTGGCTGGTTGCAAAGGATCCAAATGCAATAATCTTTCACTAGATGTAGTGATCCACCAAAAGGATTGAAAGAAAAGAATTGACAAAATTGACCCCCAAATTTATTGAGAATAAGGCCTAGTCTGTAGTTGTTGTATGTGTTCTAAATCTCTGAACCCTTTGGGTGTGTCATCAACTTGCCGTCCATATCTTGGCTATTTGTCTGTATTTTGTTCATTTATCTGGAAGTGTTGTTGTTGTTTTTTTTTTTCCCCTTAAGGATCTAATTCTGCCATCTTTCACGATGCATCATAAAGGTTCAAGGAACAATCAGCCTTTTGTATGGTGGAGTGTTGAGCTTTGGACTAGCACATTATTCGATGTCAGAATTTGAATTATTGGCAGAAGAGCTGTTAATGGGGGATTCTGTAATTAGAGTAAGTGGCAGACGTCTGATTTGTAGCCAATTACTTTGATTTTCCTGCATGCTGCCTTTTATCATTGTTTTCATTATTGGGACTTTATCGCTTGCTAATTTCTAGAGTAAGCGGCAAATATTATGTTTTTGTTCTCCATTTAATTTCGATCTCCTTTATATTCCCCTTTTTCGCATTATATGTTTACAACTCTTTTACTTGGTCATAAAATTGGTAGATTCTTTTGGCCAATAAGATTGGTTCATTGTTGTTTTCTTTGAACTATATAATGCGGGCGTGCCTTCTAGTTATTGATTCTGGTACATGCTCATTCCATTTAAATTCAATGGCCTCTTTTTTTTTTTTAAAATGTCACGTTACCAAAAACGAATACTTTTATGCTTGCCACCAACTTCTGAGTGGCCTCTTCAATTCCGAAACTAGCCTAACCACGGAAAATATAGATTCAATCTTTTAATTTCCCATGGGTCCCACTTGTTTTTGTTCTTCTCTGGATTCAGCAGACCGCTCTTTCTCTCTCACACAAACCATGAAACTGAATACTGCCCCGTCTCAACAAACCATCAAGTACACAACCATCATTATCCGAACCCTGCAACTATAGCCAACCTTGTTTTCTGGCACTTCCATCACTGTATCAAATTAAGAATCCACAGTGCCACTAACATTGAGAACTTTCAGCCTTTCACTGACCATCCCTACCCTTTTTTGTCTTTAAAAACAATGTCAGGTCTATGATTGACTTGAGGTTTTTTGTGGTATTGCTATTGGTGTTTTGAGGGATTTGGGAGAGGTTGATTTTGGGGATTATTGGAGCCTTTTCCTTTTGGCCTTTTTGCTGATTCTAGTGGTTTTGGGCTGTTGTATCGAAGCATGGTTTTCCTTTTTCCTCCACTTTTTGTGATTTCAATCTCTTCTGTGTGGTTGCGTGCAGCTTATGGAGAGAGGGGGCAAGGAGAGGGGGTTGAAGGTATTGGTAGATCCCCGTTGATAGTGAGCTCAGTTGCAGTGAATAAAGTTTTCACGAGCTTACTAGCTGTTAGTTGTGTGTTGGGTGGGGTGGGTTGGGGATGTAGGGTGCTCAATTCAGTCAGGCAAAATTGATTGATATCTATTAAGAGAGAATGAGCATTTTGAAGGCTCATATTTCTATTTCATCATAATCTATGTTCTTGATTAAGTAATATACATACAAAAATATGAAAAATACTGTTTATATCCTTCAATTGCCGAGTTTAATTACAAATAGACCAAAAGAGATACATAATCAGCTTCTTCCTTCATCCATTTCTAGCAATCGTGAAGCAGCAATTTGGGGTTTCCACTTCCTGTTGCGCATAAAAATCAGGGGAGCTTATTTGGGTTGTGGTGTGATTTTGGTGGGTAGATAAGAGCTATTAACTCTCTCCTGCTAGTCTTTAAATTATCTGATGATGTGGAGGCATGTAAGTTTGGTCGAAAGGACTAAAAGCCAATTGTACAGGAAAAAAGCTGACCAGGAAGGGGCTTAAATAGATTTACTTGTTATGTAGGTAATTTTTCAAGTAGATTATCATATTATGTAGATAATTTTCCGTGATCGCATTTTCTATATTTTGTTTCAGATGCATTTCTTCTCTTGCATGTGCAACCATTCAATCATAATTAATTGTTGTGCATCTATTTATTATCACAATCTAATTTCTGTAGCTTGTACCAGCCTTAAGTTTCTTCATTGTGATACATTATCTTAGTTAATAATTCTGTATGTGTTTTTCTCATTCCCACTTCCCCCCAGGTTTTTGGAGCTCTTCGCATGTCTGTGAAAATGTTTCTGATGTGGAACTCATGGATGCTAATAGATGGAGGTGGAGATGAAAATCTCGAGACATCATTAGTTGAGGCTAGTAATCTTATAGTTCTGAAGGTGTGCTACTGGCTTTCTGTTTGCAATAAAAATGTGCTCTTATTGTTCGTACATAACTTGCTTTCTATTTTACTTGTACAGGAGTCATCTCTTATTCATTCAAATGCAAATCTGGAAGTTCAAGGGCAAGGTTTATTAAATTTATCAGGACCTGGTGATTGCATTGAAGCCCAACGTCTTGTATTATCTTTGTTTTATAGCATCAATGTAAGCAGAAAATTTCCATTTTCATAAAGTATGATGTCATCTGTGAGATTTCTTAGTTCTGGTATATGTATTTGTGGAGAAGGATTCTTTGGTACTGATTAAACAGCAATTCACCATTATTCTAAAAAGATTTGTGCATGACCTCTTTTTCTATTTGAATGACTATGATGTCTTCGCAAGATTCCATAATTTTGGTATTTGTGCTTGTAGAGAAGGATTTTCTGATATACATTCACCAGCAATTCCATTAATCTATTTTAGATCTTAAAGACTAATGCATGACCTTGAAGTTTCTGTGCTTATTGATTGAAGTGTCATCAATGAAATTTCATAGTTTTGGTACACGCACTAGAGAAGGATTATTTCGTATGCATTATCCCTAAGCAATTTTATCGTTCAATGTTAGATTGAAATGGATTGTGCATGACCTCTTTCTCGTATCCCTTCTGTTTTGGTTTTACTTATTAAGCAGAGGTGCATTTATTTCCAGTTTCTGATCTAATTATTCTATATGGAAAATTTCCAACTTGTTTGGGTTGCTGAAACTTCTTATTTTTCTTCTTAATGCTCAAGTCAGGCTTTCACATGTCGAACTTTGTTCAGAGTCAAGGTGTTCACGATATTGGCACCTTTCCTTACCTGTGCATTTACTGAACATTTTGTCTTAAAAATTACATGATAAAGTTTTAGTTAGTGTATGTAATGTGTGGTATGCTTATTTATGTTGTCTTCTTTTGGGTTCTCATATCATCATGAAGATTGGACCTGGATCTGTTCTGCGCGGTCCTTTACAAAATGCCTCGGATAATGCTGTGTAAGTTATGTCTTTTAATTGCTCTCTAATCATGTCTGAGATGTGCTTCTCTTGACTTTACTGAAGCATGGGATTTGGTGCTTGGTAGGGTGCCAAAACTAAACTGCGATTCACAAGATTGCCCTATTGAACTGCTTCATCCACCAGAGGATTGCAATGTGAATTCTTCTTTGTCGTTTACTTTACAGGTGAACATTTGCTGATACAAAAATCATAAGAATTTGTATTTAGCTATCAATGCTTATTTCCTTGAACTGGTTCTCCATATAGGAGCCCACACTGGTGCAGAGTTGCAAAGATTTTCTTATATTATACTCGTTTGTTCTGCAGATCTGTCGAGTTGAGGATATCCTTGTTGAAGGTTTCATTGAAGGATCTGTTGTTCATTTCCAGAGAGCAAGAGCCATTACTGTGCAATCTTCTGGAATAATAAACACATCTGATAGGGGTATGGTTCCAATCTCTTTGATAAGATCCGTCCCTGTCTGCATTCTAGTTCCCCTTTTCTTTCTTTCTTCCTTTAAATGCACAAATCATAGATAACTGGATACTTTTCCATATTATTTATTCATTATTGAATTGTTAGCACTTTCTCTAAATTACATACTCTCTTAGTTATTGAAAATGCCAGGAGACTAAATGATTATTAATTATTGGCATATTTATAAAATTTCATCATAATTTGATTGATTAAAAGATCAATTGACATCTTTCCATACGTTATAAATGGACACCTACAAATACAATCGAATGACATATATTGTGGTTCATACTCCATACACCAAAAAGTTTCACAGACTTTAGTTTGACTTCTGTTTTCGGTCCTATGGTACAAAACAAGATTAGATATTTTATAGAGTTATCTTTTGGCTCTCGTAAACGATAAATACACACCCCTAAGTGTAACCTAAAGCTTAGAAAACAAACTTGCTACTGTCAGTTAGAACTAGAGAGGTTCTGCTTCTTTGAATTAACAATAGAAGATGTTTATGCATTGAACTTGTAGAATAGAATAAGTTGGTAGTGGTGCTACTAGATGTAATAGATTTGGTTTTGTGAAGTTTAACAATAACCTGTGTCTATAGATATATAAATCTATCAGAAATCTCTCTTATAATTAATACTGTCAAGGAATTTTTAGAAAAAAAGTATTTACTGCTCAATACAAGGAAATAACAATTTCTAAATGTGGAATGATCTTGGTCTCTGAAGATTTTCTCAATGATAAGAGATTTTTGTTTTTTAAAATATAATTATAAGATCATCGATTGTGTTGAAGACTCTGTAGTCTGCATCCACGAGGTTTAATCATATTTATATTTGTCAATTTAGTTTGTTTTTTATGCAGGCTGCACTGGAGGTGTGGGTCAAGGAAAAGTTTTGAGTAATGGTCTAGGCAGTGGTGGCGGGCATGGTGGTAGAGGTGGAATGGGGTATTACAATGGAAGCTGCGTTGAGGGTGGCATATCATATGGAGATGCTGATTTGCCTTGTGAATTGGGTAGTGGCAGCGGAAATGATAGCTTGGCCGGTTCAACTGCTGGCGGTGGTATTTTAGGTTAGCTACAGTCTATGAGCTGGTCAATTGCGATTTCCTCTCTTTTAATGTGGTAACACTGAATTAGTCAATTTGGAAATCATAATTTTGTTCAATTGCTTTTGTCATCTCTTTGCCAGCCCGAAAATTATTGAGTTTAAGTTGGTATTGCTCATTTTCTGTGGGTGAGGATTCTGATATTGGGCTTCTCTTTGATGAAGAGAAGTGCCTTAGATATTTGATGATAAATTAATTTAAATGAGTGGACACTTAAAGATTAAGAGTTAATTGTAGCACACTCTAGCTACATGTCACTTCCTGCATGCATTTATCTTTTTTAGCATCACAAGTGTTGTATCTTCAGTGACTTTCTTATTCTCTTTTGCAAGCCTGCTTGACTATCTTCAGATGCCCCTTGCAACAACTCTGTCATGTCTTTATATTACATCTCCTATCTGCTCTGTTTTCACCTTTTGGGTTTTTCAAGGTCTTCTTCCAGTATGCTATTATAGGGGCGGGGAGTTGTTTAACCTCTGTTTATATCAAATTTGTTTCTGCAAGTTGCAATTTTATTTGTTCGGTTCAAATGCATGTCTTTCTTTTGCTTCCTTTTCCTCTCTCACTTTTTTTTTTTTTTTTTTACTGAAGCCGACATTAACTTCTCCCGTTATTTCCTTCTATTGCTACTTTTCCTTTTCCCCATTCCATGCAGTGTTGGGTTCTTCAGCCCATCCTTTGTTCATTTTATCTGTTGAAGGCTCAGTTAGAGCTGATGGAGGTAGTTTTAGGAATAGTCTCCCAAAGAAGAATAGCCTTACAGATGTTGGGAATATTGGACCTGGGGGTGGATCTGGTGGAACTATCTTGTTGTTTTTGCATACTCTGGCTCTTGGTGAATCTGGCGTTTTGTCAAGTGCTGGAGGTGATGGTAGTCGTAGTGGCGGCGGCGGCGGTGGCGGTGGAAGGATTCATTTTCATTGGTCAGACATTTCCACTGGAGATGTATACCAGCCAGTAGCTAGTGTGAAGGGAATCATCCATACACGGTTAGTTTAAATACTTTCTCAACAGTCACAGACAGATTTATCTTGTAGAATTTGTCTTTTGATCACCAATGAATTATGTTATTTTCTGTCTTCTATATTGATATTAAGCTTTTCTATTTACCTTTCCATCCTCTACACCTGTTTGATGATGATTTTAAATTCCTCATCTAAGATAATCAAATTCAAATTTTGTTTTTCTGATTTTTTCTTATTAAAGAGAAAGAATGGTTGAAAGACTATGTTTATATAATATGATTTGTCTATCAATAGGATGAATACAAGGTAACTTTAGCTAATTTTCCTGGAAGCACAGAATTTGAAAGTTAGGAAGCAATAAGGGAACTGTCCCTACTTTAGAACTTCAGATGAACTTTGTCTCAGCAATGAGGTATTGAGACCTTTAAAAGAAATAACAGGTGTTTATTGCTTATATTTTGTTATGCTTAGATTTTGTTAGTCACTTGGTTGTCTATGAGTATATGCATGCATTCATGTGGTAGGATGAAATAAATTCAAGAGGGATGATTGTTTTTATTTCCTGCAAGTCAGATGTGCAGTATACAATTTCCTGTCATTAGTCCTTTCATCTTTATCTTCACCTTAATTTGGACTTTGCTTGCTTTCTTTTGATTTCATCCCCTTTCCACCATATGGATGCACTCGTGGAAGGATGAAGTAAGTTGAAAAGGGATGTTTGTTTTTTCATTTCCTGAAAAAAGTCAGAGGTGCAGTATACAGTTTCCTGTTAGTTAGTCCTTTAATTTGTATCTTCACCTACCTTAATTTGGACTTTGCTTGCTTCTTTTTATTTTCCTCCCCTTTCCACCATCCACATTGAATGACGATGTTTATTAGATTGAAGCTATGCCCCGGACATCTGGTTTCTTGTTTTTATATATTTTAAAATCCTTTTAAGAAAACTTTACTGTTTGCATAGTTACATCACATATTAGTTTGCATTCATAATGACCTAATATCTTTTTGGATCTAAATTTTTTTTTTTTTTGCCTATCACCTTTAATTAAGACTTTCGGGGGACCTTGAGGCCACTCCTCCTACCCAAGGGGAGTGGTTTCTTTAACAGTCCCATCCATGAATGTCACGATATGCATGCGGCTTAGGATAATGGGAAACACATTGTAACACTCAAAATTGGGACTTGTTACTTTAGACGATATATTTTACTTTGCTAGATGTGCGTTTTTATAAAAAAAGGATTTCAGATCTGTGTTTTAGATATTTTAGATTTACCGGATGATGCTTTATCTATGCAAAAGCACTTGTTTTTTGTTTGTCTTGATGAGTTGGAAGAAACCCTTATGTCACGTCTTAGCATATTTGTGAATGTCTGATCATTGATATTCTATTTGTAAGCTACTCACTTGACCTTAGGCATTATACTTCAGCCTCTTGACTTGTTTGTTGCATATAAACCTCTAAAGAAAAAGATTTTAAGTACTGGAATCGAAATTCATGCAGTTGCTCGTCCAAATTATGCAATTTCCAAGTATTGATGACTCAATTTAACGCCTTTCAGGATTTGCATTTCTTTTATTTGCAATCCTCACTTCACGTGAAAGGTTACACAAGTTATGTTAAACTATGTGGTATTAGCTTTCTATCTACTTCTATTTTCTGGTTAAGCTTCTCCACCAACACTAGGTTGTCTGGTTTTGTCATAGGGGTGGATTTGGTGGCAACCAAGGACAAACTGGCGAAAATGGAACAGTCAGTGGAAAAACTTGCCCCAAGGGCCTTTATGGAATATTCTGTGAGGTAGAGCACAATTTATTTTGGGGTAGTAGTTTTTGTGTATGCTTCAAGTTTTGTAATAGTTAACAAGTACTTTTGGTTTGATAATAAGCTGCAATAGGTTTCTTCGATGAACTAGCCAGTCAATTTATTTTAGACTTCGCATTGATTTAAGGATTTACTTCACTTATAATATATGTTGTAACTTACCAAATGTATTTTCCTTTTCCTAGACATCATTTAATAATGTACTAATTTTGGTTCATTCTTCCCTTTATTTATATTACTAATACACGTAGTCCTTGTCAGAGTTGAATAGTAGTTTCTGGAAACATAATTGGTTTTCCGTCTCTACGTGCTACTGATGTTAAATTTTGTCTTGAATTTCTGTAGGAATGTCCACCTGGCACTTATAAAAATGTTACGGGATCTGATGGGTTCCTTTGTTTTACATGTCCAAGTAATGAGCTTCCCCGTCGTGCTATTTATGTTTATGTCCGAGGTATCTCCAATGGATTGTTTTATATGCTTTCTACGGTTTCTTTGATGCAATTTCATTCTTAGAGACATTAGTGTCATCTTTGATTTTTTATTTATTTTTAATTATGTTGTAATATGTTTTACTTGTTTCTGTTTGCCCATGTCAGGTGGCGTTACTGAAACACCTTGTCCTTACAAATGCATTTCTGATAGATATCACATGCCACATTGTTATACAGCTCTTGAAGAGTTAATATACACATTTGGAGGGCCCTGGTTATTTGGTCTTCTGCTTTTAGGTCTCCTCATTTTGCTAGCATCAGTACTTAGTGTTGCACGGATGAAATTTATTGGGGGCGATGAGTCACCAGGCCCAGCTCCTACTCAACAGGGTTCTCAAATAGATCACTCCTTTCCGTTCTTAGAGTCACTTAATGAGGTATCTTCTGAGGAACCTTACATGTTTAATTTTGTTAATCTGCTTAGTGATGCACTTAGTGGGGAAGGGCGGATGCAATCAGTTCATCTTCCTAGTTCGCCTCGTGGTGATTTGAAATTGAAAGTTTGATATCATGTCCAACACTCAGGTTCTGGAGACTAACAGAGTAGAAGAATCCCAGAGTCACATGCATAGAATGTATTTTAATGGTCCAAATACATTTAGTGAACCTTGGCATCTTCCTCATACGCCTCCTGATCAAGTAAAAGAAATTGTGTAAGTTCTCTCTTCTTTTTCTCCTTTGTAATTGCTTATTGTATGTGTTGCCACTTTATTGTGATTATTAATGTGCAATGGTTTAAGCTGCTCATCACAGGACGGTAAGCTCTGTCACCAATTTCCTTTGCCATTGACACAAGGAGTGGGATTTATGTTCTGTATGCATCTTGTCGTAGACCAGTTATTGCCGAATTGAACAAAAATCTAAATATTATATTGAAATGGCAGATATGAGGGTGCATTTAATGCATTTGTGGATGAGATCAATGCTCTTGCTATATATCAATGGTGGGAAGGATCGGTACACAGTATTCTTTGTATTCTCGCCTACCCTCTTGCATGGTCATGGCAACAGTGGAGGCGGAGAATGAAGTTACAACGAATTCGAGAATTCGTGAGATCGGAATATGACCATGCTTGCTTACGTTCTTGCCGTTCGCGTGCACTGTACGAAGGGCTGAAGGTTAGTTTTGCAGGGATTATAATACAGCTGGAAACAATTATATTAATTGTGCATGCCTTTGTCTAGCTTTCGAGTAACCAAATATTTTTAGCCCAAATCTTCAAACTATATTATGTTTCATATAGGTTATATTATGCTCAAGATTTCTTTTTTTCAGGTGGGCATGGGGGGAATGAGTTTGGATCCAGCAGTTTATCTATTACCTTAAAATGATGTGCTTCCCAATTTACTATTCTAGGATGCCTTTGTAGTTGAACTAGTCCCCATTGGCATATGCACCCAATTGTTAATTTTTATTTTTGTGGTGGGTGGGTGGGGGTGGAGTTAAGAACAGAGCAAATAGAAACATGGACATGAACCTGTTCGAGAAACCTACGTGTATTTCCAGACATTTCATTTTCTCTATGATTAATATCTTCTCTAGAAGTGAAAGATAAAAAGCTGGCGCTTCGATGAATAGGCATTGGTGAACTGCTCTGTAAACTTCATATTTCTTCTGTTTGTTCTTCATAACACATGTTAAGCTTCATTTTAACAACTGAATTAGTATTACACGTTTGGTGTTAACTTTGTTCAAAACTTATTGATAGTTGCTTAATTTTTTCAATTTGTGTCTCCTCCAAATCCATTACTTGGAGCACTTAGGGTAAAATACGTTGCATGCGATAATTGATGCTTAAATATTTTTAAGCTTGTCATAATTGATATATGTGACTGTAGGTGGCTTCAACACCTGATCTAATGCTAGCATACATTGACTTTTTTCTTGGCGGGGATGAAAAGAGAAGTGATGTTCCTCCTGGTCTCCACCAAAGATTTCCCATGTCTCTATTATTTGGAGGTGATGGAAGTTACATGACTCCTTTCTCACTTCAGAATGACAACATCATCACCAGTCTCATGAGTCAGGTTTGTCTCTTATGCTAAGGAACTAAAACAGATTTGCACAGGGAAGAATGAATAATTTGAGAAAGAAATTTTATTCTTCATCATTTATAGAAATCTAGAAGTGTATTAACTCGCACTTTACTTTCAGTCAGTGCCACCTAGCACATGGTATCGCTTTGTGGCTGGTTTGAATGTGCAGTTGCGTTTGGTACGCCGGGGTTGCATCAGAGCAAAATTTCGCCATGTCCTTAAATGGCTTGAAACTTTTGCTAATCCTGCTTTAAGGATCCATGGTATTCGAGTGGATCTTGCCTGGTTTCAAGCTACGACTGATGGTTATTGTCATTATGGACTTTGGATATATGCTGTTGAAGACGGAATAGACCTTGTATCTTTAGAAGGCCCTGATGGAGCACCTACAAGTCAACAGCATTCACGGTATGGGTTTGAGATAACGTTAATACATACATATTTAGTTTGATATGAGCACGCACACATTTGCATGTCCACTAATAAGTTGAAAAGCACATATACATACAGATGTATGCCTGGTTTTGGAAGACTAAAATCTTTTTATTTTTTTAAATGAAACTGCTCAATCTTATATTAAATAATGTCATCGACAACTGCCAGCACAATAAAGTGTGGAATACAATGAGTGCATCAGAAAGAAAAGTGAACCAATGAGCTGGACAAATGTTTTTGTTTTTGAAAGTTAAAGGAATTTGGCATTCAACTCCAACTAAGCAGAACATGTCCTAAATGTTGTCACCACAACTTTTTCTGTGCATTTTCATACTGCAGCTGTTGATGATTGTAATCTTATTTTCCTTTCTTCCCAACGATTTATTTACTAATCCTCTTTTATTCCCTTCATTTGTTTGTTTATCTTTTGTTGATTTATTTATTTTTTGAGGGAGGTGACCAGCTATTGTTAGCTTAGCAGTATTCGATGTTCTAGCTGTGACTTTCTTGTGTTGCTATCTCTTATCAGTGCAATAAGGTTGGAAATTGATTGAAGCAATTTAGATGGATGAATTTCTTTAGGTGGGCTTTTTTGCATTTTCTCATGACCATGCATGCATACTTTTGAGTTTGGTGCATATGATGGTAGGGATGGCAAAAAAACTCGACAAACCCGATACCCGTGGGGCCTCGCCCTGAATGGGGCGGGGAAAACCCGCTTAAACGGGTAACGGGGCGGGAAATTTTGCCCCGGGGCGGGTTCGGGGGGGGGACAGGTAACGGGCCCCCCGCCC
>CAIGRT010024514.1:0-15416 GCA_903798405.1 Fraxinus platypoda | reverse complement strand
CTATTTTCAGGTGTATTTATGTAGTATTATTCTAAATGTTAAAAAATTTAATTATAGTACGGAACGGAACCGAACCCGAACGGTTCCAGAATTATATCTGGAACCGACGGTTCCATTTACTAAATACCGAAAAAAATCAAACCGAACCGAACCGAACCGAACCGACCCGCGCCCACCCCTAAGAATAAGTATGACTTCATAAGTGGTAAAATAAAATCAATTCCAAACCGTTGGACCACTTGCCTCACCTTAGAAGGACACCCAAGATGAGAAGAATGACCTTTAAGATTAAATTCTTATATATAAGCACCAGTGATGTGACACATATCAGTCCATTGTTGAATAAGTAACATTATTTTATTTGATTACCTTAGTCATGCTTTCTCTTTAACTTGAAGTTATTTTTGTTCGACGTCCCATTCTAGACATACATATTATTTGAACAAAAAATATTTTATAAAGCTTTAAATCTTCAATTAATTCGATTAATATTTAATTTGAAGTTTACGTCTATGACTATAACTTATATCATATGATTAATTTTTCTTATTAGAAGATTAAACCCTATAATTATTGTTATGTTAGTAGCTCCTAATATTATTATTTACATTATACATATTATATCATATATCAACGAGGTGGTTAACATATGACTTACATTATGTACACTATAAAGAGAGGTCGAAGAAATTGTTTCACAATAAAAACGAAAAATACGTCTATTCATATATTATATACATATATGTTCACATATACATTATACTTGTATTTTTGGCAACCCGATAAGGTTCATTCAATGTCTCCCTATGATCGTGCATATGAAAGAAGAATCAGCTATGAACTTTAAGAGTTTTATGCAACATCGATATTATGAAGTTGCACAACTTTAGAATAGTATACTCGACTTGACTCGCCAAAAGGTCAACGTTCTAAACTTTTTTTTTTTTTTTTAATTTCCTAATATACAAACCAAATGTTTTACTCAACACCTATTTTGGATATGTTAGTTACTTATTTTAACCTCAAATCCAGAGTTACTTTTATAATACGTAATTTAATTAGTTTAACTTCATCCTAAGTATTGAACTGTACAATATTTCTGAAAAAACAATAAAATATCACTTCTTATTAACATTGAAAGGAGACTGTTACATGCTTATTCCACACTTATATACAAGACACTAGAAACTTAATAACAAGCATAGAAAATAAGCACTCAAACTTTCTCGATTACTTAGCTTAACTTTTCCTTATTTCAATTCATACAAGTAGATAATATTCGACAAGTCCAAGTCCAAGTCCAAGTCCAAACTGCCACATCATTATTTTTGCATCTCAACCGTCCATTTCAAATCAAGGCTTCCCGAGATGATGACTCTCGATATCCTTAGTGACATCAATGAAGAAGGCAAGCAGTGTAATTGGATGTGGAACATCCTCGTTAAGCATCTCGTAGTCTAGAGTCCATGTTACCAAGTCGATGTTCCCTTTGTTTTCAATATGAATTTTTATGATAAAATTCTTGTAGATCTCCATCAAATCTCCTTCAAGCATCTTGAATGTTATTGACTTTTTCTCCTCATCTATGGCTTCAATTACTTGCTTTGCAACCCTTTGTTTCCCATCTGTGCTTCTCACAAAAATAATAATAGGATATCAAAATTCTTGAGTTCTCTTAAACTCAAGTTATTAAATAAATAATGGGTTTTTAAGTAACAAAGAATAATATGGTTTTTTAAGGTTTTCTTGATGGTTCATAGTTATAACAATCATGGTCACCTTCTATGAGATCTGTTTTGATAACGATTGTTAGACATTGTGTAAAAAAGTACAAGAAGAGACAACTGACAAAATTTGTTGACAAAATTGTGTGGCAAAATTTAGGTCATTGATTTCAAAATCTGTTTTTGAAATTATTGATCTAGACCTTGTCAACACATATTTTGTAAACCAATTTTGTCAATCTATTTTGTACAAGTAGCATGACTCTTTTTACGATAACTAGAGCACGAGTATTTAGGTGACTCTTATAACCTCAATAGTAACTTTCCGTAACTTGTGGAATAAGATCAATTCATACAGAATAAAAGGCTCTCTACTTTGATTGATCTTGTATCCTTCACTCAATGAGTAAATGGGGAGCTGTCATGGAAGCTGGTGGTCGGTGAAAGTCGATTTCGTAAAGTGAGAAGATGGAAATTATTACAAAGAAAAGAAGAAAAGAAAGCAAAAGGTGTGTCTACCATGAGTGTACTTCCAGCAGATGATGGAGCCTTCTTTTCCAAATTGTCCCTGGTGCAAATCACAGCCATGAACCTTCTCAGGAGTGGTGGTGGAGACATGGTGTGGTCTGTGAGTGAATAATTCATGAAATACATCTCCCCCAGCTTTGAACTCTATTTGGGCTACCAATTTTCCAAGTAATCCCATTATCGTAATATCTCTGGAGCTTCTTAGATTGAATTTAACCCAATGCAGATGCACACATAACTATGTATTTTCATCCTATTATATAGTTGAATCGTAGCTCATGGTTAGACCAACTTGTACTATTTTAATAATTTCTTTTTCTTTTATTTAGTTTCTTTTTCTTTTAAGTTTTTCTTGTAGATTTTAGCAAATGGATGGACAACTGCTCATATTTCAACACCAACAAACAAGGGAGAAATTGCAGTGTTGGTCCCCAAGCTATTGACTTAATTTGTTGCAATATCGTTTGTTTATAGGTAGGGTGATACTCAACTTATTAGTTTCGATGTAGTAGTTTCCACCCGCTTGGCCGTTGAGTAGTCATTCTTTATATTGAAAGACCATTTTATCCATATTTTGATTAAAGATACATGAGAAAAAAAGATAGAATAGAAATGAGAAAATGAAAGAAATATAGAAGGAAAAAAAAAGTCTTTAATCTTCCCCACCATCACCGACGTCTGCGCACCGCCATCTGATCATCACAGACAATCATGGATTAACACATAATGAGAACTATCCACTTCAACTAATATTTCCACACACAAATATTTTCTATATTCCACGAATATTATAATACCAATCGAGCATATGGGTCCAAATCATCTCTTCTCAGCGGAAAAACAATGACAATGGCCAACCGCAGAAAACAACGATGTTTATAGAACTGGTAACATGAAATAGTTTTGTTGGAAAGTATCACTCCTCACCTCCGAGGCTCAAAGGGACAGTGTCACGTAGCAAGCCACGTATGCAGAAAGTCAACGAGGAAGTCAAATAAAGACCTATAAGACCAAAATACGAAAAAGTCAAACAAAGTCGAAGTCCTTACACTGTAAGGACGAAGTCCAAGTTGAAGCATTGTCTCAAAGACTTGCCTAAGGAAACAAAGAAAGGAGCCGAAGCTCTCCACTTAGAGGACCACTTCGAAAATTCCTCCGAGGCTCTCATACTCGTCTGAAGCTCGCAAGGGCGACGCTGTTCCTTGTAATAGATTCGAAGATCTCTTAGAAGTGATTGATGTAACACTTGTAATAAAGTTCGTCAGCCAATTGTATACAACGACTAACCCCTTATCAATGTATTCATTGTATAAATAGACAGTGATGTGACATCCAAATTAAGGAGATGATGTCAAGTGGTTCTGATCCAACGGTCACCACGCCGGCCAAGGTAGTATAAATAAGTTCTCTTTGTAATTTAGAAAGGGGGGAGGATGGATTGGAACAGGGACAATCATACATATTCGATATACATACTTGAACTCTGGAGAAAAATGTGCATATTTTATATCTTCTTTGTATGCTTAAGAGTTGTAAATCTCAATATACAACGTAATGATTTCAATGCAGATCATACATATCCTTCCACATATTCCCGTTTATTATTACACAAGTTAGTTTGATTTTAACCCGGCGATCATTGTTAGTGTGATTGCTTTTGTTCCATCCGCCGAAACTTGAACATTTTTATCTCTCGCCGCAAAGTACCTCTCGCGTCCATTTCCTTTTTTTACTACTGTCGTTGTTCCGATAGGAACGTGTCGGAATCGTACTTGACTTGGCGTGAGTAGGTCCGGCATCTGTTGGCTCATTTTCAGGGGGTCAATAGAAAGCAAAGAAACCGAGAATGACTCCAAACTCAAGGGTATACATGGGGTGTGACCGAGTTGCCGAAAACCGGTGTTTTTTTTCTTTTTTGCTTTTCTTTATTCTTTTTTTCTTTCAAAAATAGTTTCGTGACCAATTTACTACTCCTCAAAATTATAACAAGTGAGATGCAAACACTTGTTTTAGGGGCCAAAAATGATAGAAAACATCCTATAAGGACCGACACAGAACCGAAATAGATAAGTTTGGGACCATGCTGCCAAGAAAGTTACGTTGAGGTCCAATGTTGCAAGTTTCCAATAAATAATTGTTTGCAAGATACGTGAATCGAGAGTATTTAATATTTTTGCAGTGTGATAGAGATTGAGCGTTGAGCATTTATCATACGATTTCTAGAGAAAGATCTTTGATAACTTATTTATAAATAATGTTATGTACAAATTTAGAATCACCTTCATTAATGCAGTAGTTGAAATGATAAAATTAATTAAAATATATGAATATAAGATCCACCTTATTAATCTTATTATTTAATATCATCTCACACTGGAATCATCCACCGTTTGTATTTATAACATTACTCTATATTTATACGGAACAATAAGAATTTAATTAGTTTCTATAAAATGCATAGTGAAATTTAGTGCTTGTTTAATTTAATTTTTTTAAAATTTTATCAACTTTAACCGATTAAATTTCAATTTTAATTATACACTTTATAAGATCCACAATCAAGGACGGAGCCAAGCTAAGCTAAAAAATCTTTTAAGCTAATTTAATATGCATAATTTTTTTATATAAAGGAAAAATGAAGTTGGATTAGCCCAGGTCAGCTCTTAAATATGCCCTTGTACAAAAAAAAATTCAGATATTTGATATTTTTCTTTTAGAATAAGATCTCAATTATAGCGACAGTTTCATTATCTTACAATTAGAATCTCTATTTTTTTCCAATTCAGTTTCTTCACCACAGCAAACCCCGGTTAGATTCAAACATGCTACACTTTTTAGTTATTGGGAGAACTCAATTACTCTCTTTCGAATTCAGAAAACAACTCTCGGAAATTTTTTTTTTTCTTTTCGAAGTCATACCTAATCGAAAAAGGATGTTGTCCACAATTTTTAAATTATATATTTTATTAGCTTTTATCAAAATGTACAATGGTCCTTTATTTATATTATAATTTTTTTGTCCAATTTGAATTGCTTTCTTGATAGATCTTAAGGAAGATAAACTCGGGAAGCGTTGAGCATTTAATGTGTACAAAATGGAGATATGGCTCGTGTAGGCCATCTGGTAACACCCCATGTTAAGCATTTATGTTTTGTTTAGTATGCTTAGTTATGATTAGGGCTGTAAACGGATCAGATATGGTTCGAATCTGCCTATATCCGATTTGATCCGATCCAACGAATATTTTATTTCTAAATCCATATCTGTTTTGCTATGTTCTCGAATATTCGATCCGAAATTAAAGAAATTAGGAAAAAATAATGTTGGAATCAACTTTTTTTTTTTTCCAATTCTTAAACGGTTTTAATAATTATAAATTTTTCAATTTTTTTATGTTTCGAATTTGGTGACTTTTTTAATTCTAAATTTATTTATTTTAGTCACAAATAACATGTCATAAAAATATTTTACCGACTCAATTATTTAAAACAATTCGGATCGGATTAACCTATATTCATATTTGATCCATTTAGTTAACGGATTATCGGATTCAGATCTTGATCGATTTATCGGACTGAAACCCTGAATTTATCTCTCGTTAATTTCATCGGATTCGGATCAAAATCCAATCCAATGACAGCCTTAGTTATTGATCGAAAGAGGTAAAAAAAAAAATAAGAAAGAAAAAGTTCAAATTTGTTCATTGTCCTAATCAAATGATGTATTTAATTGCTTCTCATATATATATATATATATATATATATATATATATTGGAATAATGTTATTTGTAATCAGTGATTGGTCGTCTTACGTGATATCCTATGCGGTTGCTTGTTATTTGAGGCATTAATTTTCTATAATTTTGTTACCTCAAATAACTAGCCGCCACACAATCATTACTCTATTTTTCTTGAAAAAGTTGCTTGCAAAGAAGACACGACTTTTCAACAGCCTCACCAATAATGTCTCTATTACGAACTTAATTTTGTAAAAGTCGTGTTAACATGATGCACGATTATTTTTAAAAAACTCGCATTTCATTAAAACTACTTTCGTATTAAAAGTGTAAGTTTGTATTATTGTCCAGCCAACACAATAAACTAACATCATGAGAAGTTCACATAAGTAGTTTTTAATGTAAGAAAGGACATGAAATTTTATGATAAAATTATTGTTGGCAAACAAATTGAACTACTTATCACTTTCTTTCTATCTTTTCTAAGAGTTATTCTACATGTACATCAAAGTTTACACCCTGGTGACCATGCAGCAAAACCCATTTTGATAATTGCTTGCCAATATTATATGTACATGTGTTTGGTAAGGATTTTTGGGGGAAGAATTGATTTTTGAATAGTGATATGATGGGAAATGTGTGGTTGAACAAGAAAAAAAAAGTATTGATGTGATGAAAAATATTATTTTATTGAAGAATGTGTGGTTGAAAATGAGAATTGATTTACTGTAGAAAATGAGAATCTGTACCAAACAGGCTAAATACACTAATGCATTTTGTATATGTTTCTTTGTCTTATTTTTTTACTGTAAAATAAATATATTTCCTAATTATAATTCACACAAGCTTTGTTAAATCAGGGGGTCAATTTATGGATTTCTTTTAAATTGGTTTCTATATAATTTCTTAATTGGGGATCTAAATTTAAATCAGTCCTTACCATATGATCCATGTATTAGATCCTCAATGATGCTGCTTCCATTAGGTCTAGCTGCTGTAGGCGCCCCTGTATGACCATAGCCCATGTGGCCCTGACCAAGTAGTTTTATTCTATTATATAGCCCCTATTTGTTTGCCATTTATTTCTCATTTCTAGAATAAATCTTACCGTTGCAGCCTGGAGGAACAGCATTTTTTGACCAAAATGTGTCTGGGTGGGTCCCAGCCGGTTGAAAATAACGATCAAAATTTTCATTTTTTGCCAAAAATAATGGCAAACAAATAGGGGCATAATAAACAAACAAATAATTATGAAAAGACCAAAAATAAAAAATAAAAAGAAGAGAGAAGAAGTACAACTTTATTTCAGAATCCGGTTAGAATATCCACCATATTTTAATTCAAATTTAGAACAATTTCTTCGTTTTAAGCTAGTCAATTTTGGTCTCAGTTTCTTATTGATCCAAAATTAGTTTTGAGCAACTATATATACTACGACTGTTTTCTTGCGTAATGATCTTCTTCCGATAATCGATCAATGGGTCTCGTTTAAATAGAAACAATATCAGAGATACCATTGAGCTACATGGCTTTATTACCGACACTCCTTATATTTAAAAAATCATACTAACATTCCATATTTATAGTTTCGAGTATTAACTACACCCTTAACTACTTTTTGAGTCATATATCATCTAAAATGATATTGATATACCTAAAGTACCCCTTGTAAATAAAAATTAAGATTATCTACAATAAGTTGTAGTTAATTTGCTCAACTAAAATATAAAAATGAGGTTGATATACCTAAAATACTTCTTATGGATATGAAAGTTAAATTATTAGCAATTAGTTGCAGTTAATTTGCTCAACTGAAATATAAGAATGTCAATCAACCAATTTGAAGATGTATAATGTTTTTATGAATTAAAATATACTATTTTTAGCTAAATTTTACTCATGTTCATATTTAACATCTTATTTTAGTTTATCAATTTATAAATTTGAACATTTATTGTTAAGTTTGCATTTGTTAATATTTACATCATGTATACATAATATAAATAATTAATTAAAAGACTTTGTGTTTGCGCAAAGTCTACAAATTAAATTTCACCTAAGTGCAAAAAATTTCATCTTTTTTTATTGAAAATGGTGTATTTTAGGAATATCAGTCCCATTCTAAATGATATATGACTCAAAAAGTGGTCAAATGGTATATGTGATGGAATTTACTAGATAATTTTTATAGGTAGTAAATTGATAAAGTCTTCAATTGGTGTGATGACGTTCAATTCTTCAAAGGCAAAGGGTGTATATCAAACATTCATGTTGTTTGGAAATGTGTGTGACTATTTGAGAAGGTATATTATGAAACATCATAACATTTTGATATAGTGCAATTCACACCATTAAATATGACAAAGTGTGATATAATGATTCACATTACTTTATGCCAAAAGTTGCAACCATTTCGAAAAGAAACTTGGAAATCTATAAACAGAGATCTCTAATTCCATATTTTCTACATCAAATCAATTCAGGAAAAATTGATTTCTAAATTCTCTCGTCTCTTCAAAATATTTTGATGTTATTATTTTGTTGAAATTAAATTTATCTGAATTATATTTCAAAAATAAAATTCAGTCTAAGAAATTTTAGTTTGTGTATATTCCATATATGGAGAATATTGTCAACACTTTGGTTTGTCTAGTAAAATTAATTTTGTGCTATATTAATTTTGAAAGAAACGTTATATCTTGGAAAATATACGTCCATTTAATCACGCTAACACTAGTCCAGGGGCAAAATCCATGTTAATAAGATTTACTCACATATATCGCTTCATTTCATCTCCTTCTATATTTCTACATTTTAGTAAGTTGCAATTTGATCTTATTTTCATGCAGATATCTTTGTTTTGGTAAGTCAAAATTCTATTCGATATTTTTCTCCTCACATTATATATTGTTCTCGAGGAGACGAAATTATTGCAAATATTCAGTTGTGAAATTTTACATATTGCATGAATAAATTGTATATGAATTCAAAAGGAGCAAAAGTAAATCGGTGAATGCATATTTTGTTTTTAAATCAACTTCGTATATCGTGTACTCGTATATGTACATTTTAAATGCAATATTTACAGTTTGTTTGATAAAAAGTAAAATTCAGATTTAAATCTAAGTCAAAGTCAACAATTAATTTTAATCACACATTTTATGGAACAACAACTTTTGAACCACACATCTCATCAACTTTTATCAAAATCTACTAAAAATCTAATTTTAATCCACACCGAACAGGGGGCTTAGTCAGAAACCAAGATATTCGTATTTCATTTAGAAATGTGGCATATTGCACTACTAAAAATTGCATAACATTTATCATGATCCATGTCATATTGAATTTGAATATTGCATAAAGTAGTTTAGTTTGTGTTTATATCTTTTCAAGATTATTGAGTTTCAAACATGTACACAAGTGCATGACAATTATTAAAAACATTACAATAGCAGTGCATGGCAATTATTTTAGTGCATGTGCTTTAATGAATAAAGTGATAAGCATGCAGTTGCAATATGAAAGTGGAATGTACATGGTGCAAAATGGATAAGCATGATTTTCTTGATACGGTTGAAGACATATAAATTTTCATGACTTTTAATTATGTTAATCTATGTACATTTGAACTTGAAATTTCATTTATTTATTTGATAATATTTGAAAATGTGTATTATCAAATATGATGAGGCAATCTTTTTTTTTTTATTGGTATTGATTCTTTCTTCAAAATGATAGAACGTGATGTTTCAATATTTGCTTTAAGAATGCACTAATGTTTAAAATAATTTGTGTTCATTTCAAATGACATGGAAGCAGATAATTTGCAAAATTATTTGTTTTTTTTCAAAAACAACAGTAGTGACTTTAAGAAAACAAGTTTTGTTCATATTTATATTAAACAAGAGATATGTTGGTTTTTAAAGAATTCGATTTACTTTGAATGGGTGCCAATGTTAAATCAAAGTGAATGATTCATCAACTAATATTTCTACACATTTCACCGCTAAAATAAATATTTTCTACGTTCCACAATTATTATAACACCAATTGAGCCGGTGGGTCCGAATTGACTCTTCCTACCGCAAATAATGACAATGGCCAACCGTAGAAGATAACGATGTTTACAGAACTAGTAATATGAAATAGTGTTGTTGGAAAGCAATGAAACCGAGAATGACTCCAAACTCAAGGGTATGCATAGGGTGTGATCGAGTTGCCGAAAATCAGTGCTTTTTTTCTTTTTTTTTTCTTTCCAAAACAGTTTCGTGACCAAATTAGTACTCTTCAAAATTATAACAAGTGAGATGCACGCGCTTGTTTAAGGGCCAAAATGATAGAAAACATCCTATAAGGACCGACACAGAACCAAAGTAGATAAGTTTGGGACCATGCGGCCAAGAAAGTTACGTTGAGGTCCAATGTTGCCAGTTTCCCATAAATAATTGTTTGCAATATACGTGCATTGAGTGTTCATTAATATTTTTTCAGTGTAGAGCACAGAGAAAGAGATAGAGCGTTGAGCATTTATCATACAATTTTTAGAGAAAGATATTTGATAACTTATTTATAAATGATGTTATATGTACAAATTTAGCCCCCGTTTTGCCCCCATTCAAATTATAATTCATTTTTCTCTCTCTTCTTATCGATCACACATTCTCCAATAAAATAATATTACAAGTAAATCAAACACTTTTTTTTCTTTTTTTAACCACACATTTTTCAAAAAAAAAAAAAACACTATTCTAAAACTTATAATATCAAATAATGGGAGTCAAAGTGTGGTAGGTGAAATGATCAAATTAATTAAAATATATGAATATAAAATCCACTTTATTAATCTTATTATTTAATATAATCTCATACTGGAATCATCCACACTTTGTATTTATAACATTACTCGATAATTATAGGGAACAATAAGAATTTAATTAGTTTCTATAAAATACATATTGAAATTTATTGCTTGTTTAATTTAATTTTGTTAAAATTTTATCAACTTTAAATGATTAAATTTCAATTTTGATTACATATTTCAATTTTGTTATATGGTAAGTTGCTGATCACACAAGCATAATGTGGTGACAGTTTTATTATAGAACAAAACATTGGAGACCCGCGGGAAGATTCCACATAGATAACTATCTGAGTGTCAGTGGTTAATCTCTAACGTTAAGTAGTAGAATTGGTCATTCGACTTGAGGTCATCATAGTGCTTTATACAAGGACAGTCATACTTTGGTGATATTTGATGTTGCTCTACTAAGGGTCGCTAATATGACATCGTTCGGGTATGTCAAGAATTGTATGAAGGTTATGAATGTTCAATAGATGATTCATCACTCTAAGATAACAAAAGATTATGATCTACATTTCATTCAATTAAGTTGATAACAAAGTCATATTGATGAAATGATTATAATTTCATTGTAAACGAACAAATTTGATTTTGTCATGCCCCGTGAAATTTCTTTTCACGTGTATTGACTTGACATATTGCTAGATGTCAATTTAGGACAACGGATGTGAATTAATGATAGATTGAAATGGGTATTTTAATTTATCAATTTTGATTAGATTAAAATGATAATTCGCATCGTTAGATATCGTGATCGAGAACTAAACAGGTTACACACGAAATGAGAACCAGAAAAATAAGATTTATCAATTAATTAATTGGGGTTGCTTGTTAATAGGTCCGAATTAATTAATTGAATTAATTAATTATTGGACCAAGTTATATACGAGCAAAATCCACTTGGAATTATATTAATAAGTTATTAGAGTTTTAGAAAAAATAACAAAATTCATTATTCTTGCTAGCACAAGAAAAGAAAACCCTAATTTTCTCAATTTTGTTCCCCTTGTGGATTTCCATTGGAAGTTGGACAATTGGACAACTGTGGATTACAGATCAGAGCCGTTCTTCAAGGAATTCGTCATAGGTATAATTCTTTATCACAGTTTCTCTCTAAACAAAAAGAAGATCCTTGATGAGAATTGAAAATTTTGTTTAAATTCCGTTATGAATGTTAAGTAAATTTTCAACACAAACACAACATTATTTTGAAAATTCTCCAACAGTACTCAGTGTGGTTGACTACCTCACTCTAGAAGATGACATGCACCAATTCAATTAAAAGATATTAATTATTGCATGTGGCTGGGTGCAGACTTACGTAGAAGGAAATCAAGATATTGCTTCAATTTCTCTTTTACCGAAACTGACATCTAGCAACATACCAATGTTATAGAAATTAATCAAACTGGTTAAAAATCCCCCTTGGTCACTCAAGTTACAGGCGAAGTCCCAAATAGTCGCTCTTTTTCTCACCAATGGTGTGATCGTTACCCCTATAAATAGGGATAAAATGGTCCCCCTAAGGAAGAGCTAAGGTTCATGGACAATAATACTATATTTCTTCAGACACTTTCTTGTGGCAGATTGAACATGTATTTTACTTCACTATTACTTATAGGAAACGTTTCCTTTTTCTTCTAAGTTTGCTAAGAAATTACTTCATGTTTTTCGACGTCAACAACTTTTATACATTTCGAACTCAAGAAAAGTTAAAATTTTATAGTTTTAACCAGTGGATAAATTACACAAATCTATAATACTTTCTCAAAGAAATGGTATATTTTTATCGAACGTAAATTTAAATTATTTTGAAATAAATGAAAGCGACATTTGGCCCACGTAATTTAAGACGGGAATCGAATACTGCAGCTACGAAAAGATAATTGGTACACTTCAAAAAATATTGTTGAATGTATTTGCCATCACAAAGCATGCCTCTAATAAGTGAGAATCCTCACCTCTATATTGTGAGAAGGCTACATAAAATACCTTCCAATACATGGAGCACTAGATTGTACAATTGATTGTAGACATTTAACATAACAATTATATTCATCCATCTTACGCGAACGAAAAGAAAAGAAAATAATAACTCCTTTGGATGAAGTAAAACAACATCGTTAACCATGCAATGTGTACAAGATACACTAGGTGTTTTATTAATCAAATTAAAATCTTGTAATGAATGTGCAATCATTTGTGGAACGGGCAAGTAGGTTCATCTGCAGTAATGTGTTTAACAAGTAGTGAAAATACGAATACTAATAACTAAATTAGGTGTTCTGTGATCGATTAGACATGATCTTATTATCGAAGCTTGTAGCTCTATAATGTCTTGCACTCAATTGCACTTACTTTGAAAGTTTTGGACTTAATTAAAGTTTAGTGACCACATATACAGTTAAATAAAAATTTTGGCATAGTTGGACTTGGATTGGATCCTTTTGTCTATATGTAGAGACTTAGGGGGCGATTCTCAGAGACTAAGAAAGAGAAGAAGCATTGATTTCTTGTTTTCTTGATTTGTCGAGTCCGAAGTTATTTTTTTTTTTTTTTTAAATTAATTGAAAAGGTATCCGCAAGTCGATGTAGTTTATACTTTGAAAAATATTATAGAAGATTTAAAGGTTGGGACGCCAAGTTCTCGAATTATAAGCTAGAAGTTTGTGAATTAAAAAATTAAAAGTTTGTGATTCAGATCCAATAAAAAATTGAATATCAGTTTAGGTTTAGGTAAATTTTCTAAAAAATTATATCTATTATGTCTTTTAAATAGTAAAGAGAAAGAACATATCTATGGGATTACAATTAGTAAAATAAGAAAGTTAAAACTATATACCACTATCTTCTCACAAGTACTTTTCATAGTTTGACACATAAGATTCGATAATATGTTTCATGCAAAGAAAAAATTGTTAAAATAAGTCGATTTTGATCTACTTTGATCACTTATTTAAATGGGATTATAGATTGAATTCGAAGGCCGAATGTGTTCCACTCACGAGAAAATATTATCGTATTATATTAATTGATTGAAACCGATTTTGATTGAGCAAAAATTAATTTTAAAACGAGCCACTTGAAACCATTGTTTAAAAACCCGGCCTAGCCAGGGCTGGTTGGCCCCGGTTTATGTAAATTAATTAGATAGAACTATACGTAAACAGGTCAAGACTCGATCAGACCAATGATTTTTCAAGTAAAACGGAACTGGCTCATAGATCGGCCCATCTGGTTGGCCAGCTTAGTTGAAAATCCCTCAAAAATCAGAGCAGACACATTCTATGTACTATCACATAACAAATTACAATAAAAAAAAATTAAACTAATCAATATATTAGAATGTGTAGAAGAAAAATTAACCCTTAATATAATTTGATTGGATTTAAGAAAATACTAGACTTAATTGTTTTTAATTGTCATACTAATTTTTTTTTTTTTTTTTTTTATGAAATTCGTTTTTATTTACAATATATCTCAAGCGTATTATATTATTCCTCGTTTTATTTGTTGCAAAAAAATAAAAATATATATATATGGGGGTGATCTGAAAAATATTATTTTTTGTTAAATATTGAAAATTTACAACATAAACCCGCGTTTCAAAAATATGAAAATGTTCAATTTATTGATGAGTATATTTTTTTTTTACAATGAATGTAACTAACCCTCTGCATTCAATATTATTTTTAACAATGTATATAATTTTTAAAATTATAGTCTGTGTATTAATTCTTGTTGCAATATATGTAATTTTTTCAATACTAAACACCATACAAGAACAATCGCCTCCTTCCATCTTTATTCAAGACAAACAATGTCAAAACAATCCACAGGACACCATCGCGTACCGTACTGAGCTTTGAATCAAAACCCAATATGATCTAAATTTCCTCCCTTTTAAAGATTAGTAATGGTACCCTTGGACCCAAATTTAATTGTCAAACTTTCGCCATGTAAACCAAACAATACTTCTCAAGGTTTTCCATGTGAGACATGAGTTATCAATTTCAATCAGATTCTCACTTATTTAAAGTTTGAAGTAAGTAACTTTGAAATTAAATATTTCATTTAATTCTTAATAATTTTGCGGCAAATAAATATATAATGTTAATCATTTTGCGAAGAAGAATATGAATATACTTGATCCCATTAATTTTGGAGTTCGGATCTCACGTAAAATTAAGCTCAAAGTAGCTTAATAAAAACCATTTACAACATATTTAACGACATAAAAATAATGTCTTTCAAACTAGCCAATATATATATATATATATACAACGATCTCAAATATCAATACATCGTAATATAAACTGTTGGGCTGGATCCGGGCCCATTTGTATGCTCCGAGCATTTTGGTGAAATCGTATTTACATATCACGCTTCTTTTATTGAAGCGTCCTGGCTCTGATGGAAGACACGTGGCTCGTTCATGGCTGTTGGATGCTTGGACTGTTGATATACTCTGGGCTCGAGATCTTTTGGCTTCAGTTGATTCATTTGGTATTCTCTGGAGACTTCTAGGGTTTCTGCATTTGAGAGAAAAAGAGAGAAAGAGA
>CAIGRT010024481.1:0-17482 GCA_903798405.1 Fraxinus platypoda | reverse complement strand
TTGCACCACAAAATGAGATTAAAATTGAAAAACTAGTCGTTATTGTTGACTTTTATTAGACGAGTGAGACCCAATAACGACTATATTTTCAATTTTAATTGGATTTTAATTCCTCATAAACAAGCTGGTGTAATCTCACTCCAATCCAACACCAAATTTTGCACTAAAATGGTTAATTTGCTCTTTGCCATTTTTTCCCATTTTGCACCAACTTATGTTAAGGGTATCTGTGTCACTTTCTTGTTATACAACAAATTTTATTTCTTAATTAATTATAATTATAATATTTTAATACTACTATTTTTAATTGTTATTATTATTATTATTTAAAATTTTCTTAGTTGTGGTTTTTCTATTGATTGTACTACATTCATTAAAGTTATTAATGAATTCAATATTTTCGTTAACGAAACATAATTATTTATTTAATAATTTATGTAGCGGTGAATTAAATAATTAAATAATTTTTCGTATAAATAAATTATTAAAAATAAAGAAAATAATTATAAAATGGAGACCAAACAATGCGTAAATAAAAGGTCACAATTGTTAATTTTTTTCATATAGTTAATTCTTTTCCTAATATATATTCCCTCATCCTAACTTAATGCATATGAAAACTTAACAAAACTCCGAGAGATGCATCAATAATACACCTTGAATTAAATCATCTGCATTAGTGCTTATTGAAATTTTTAGCACAAGTCGATATTTTTACAAAGTTTTCGATCTTCTATAATTATTCGAGGCTAGCTAGGGCGCCATATTTTTTGCTATGCAGATCCAAGATTTGTATATAATATCATCACTCTTAGAATACCATCCTTATAATGAAATTGTCTCGACCCACTTTTTAGAAGTTCACGATCAATTTTGTTCGATAATGCATCACTTTTTTTCTTGAATTTCCGAGCATATTGACTATAACAAGGACAAGTTTTCGATATCTCTTAATCCGAGTGACTTGGGTGCTGCTTTAGAGGGTTGTATAGATAAAATATAGAATAATAACGATTTATTATTATTTAAGAATTTAAACAACAAAACATAATCAAAAAATTATTACAAAATCACGTGCAATGCACAAGTTTCTGACTAATCCATAATTCATTAACATTAAAAGTTACATGAGTTGAAAATTATTTTATGGACAATTTTAAACACGAGCTTTCACCTTAACATTTTATTTTGAAGAAAAGATATTTAGACACGGAGAAATTGCACTCTAAACATGGTATCCTAAACGCTCAAAAACTTGTTGACTTTGATTACAATAAGAAATGACAAGTTTTATATTGTCGTAACATTCAAAAAAATAATAAAGTGTAAAGCACGTTTGACTTTAACCAATATCTACAAAAGCACCAACATTATTGAATCTAATACAAATTACTTTTTCTTGTAGTGTACTTTTTCTTTTTTCCTAAAATCTTGCCAAACAGTCCTAATTATTCCGTGAAAAATCAAGAGAGAGTCGATACTATGTTACCTCCTTGAATCAAGTCCTAGAATAAAGGGTTAAGCTAATTCCTAGGATACATTTGACAAATCAAAACTTGGATTATTCAATGAACAAGCATTTGCATGTGTCCCCGAGGAATCATTTGATCACGACGTTTGAACTATTCAATTACCAATCCCAAAAGCTTGAAAGCGCTATTTAGAATACTTCGAATTTATTTTTTCTACGCATTATGCAGAAAGCGATAAACATGCACAGTGTGCAGTTCTGTAAACAAACAAACATGTTCATGTTCGGTCTTCATTTTTAACCAAACATTTCATGAGATTCACAATTTTTATTAATTTTTCGCTCACAGATTTCATCAAATTTTATCGAAATCTTCTAAAAATCTATTTTTTAGTTAAATCGAACATGATATTAAAATCATATTTTATAATGTAAGTTAAAAGTAAACATGCTTGTTCTTTTGCTAAGCTTGATGACCACTATCATCAAGTGCAGGTCTGTATAAATAGATCAATTTAGAATATATTTTGTTGTGTTTAAAAATTACTCCGAAAATTATGTTTGCCAAAATAAGTTATTAAAAAAAAAAGTAAGTTAAAAGTAAACATGCTAGCCTATTTTCATGCTCAATAGCTCGATAGAGAGATGGACACTGTTATAATTATTGTAGCACTTCAATAAATTAGGACAAAAAAAATAATTTTCATGGCTCCACATAGCACTCCCACCAGCCTACACAATTATTGCAATAAGTAGAGGTCAACATGACCAAATTTATTGAAGATTTTAGTGCATGTTTGGTTAAATTTTAAAAATTCTCCTATAACTAAATAAATTTTATAATAAATATATATATTTTTTTTATCAAAAGTAGAAATATGGAATTTACTTATATTGAAACATCTAGTAAGACGAATATTTTGGCTACTCTCAATAGAAGACAACCATTCTTATTATTATATAATTGAGTACGTGCACTTTATGCGATATTAATCTCGTATATAGGTTTTATTTCAATGCTTTTTTTGTCAAAATAATTAACTTTACTTACTTTTAAATATGAATAAAGTAACATCAATTTATGTTATAAAAAATTTGAAGTCTATCATACTGTATGCTCTTCACATGAGACAATATAGTCGAAATACTTGCTGTCCTGCACATCTCAATCTAGCGACCATATGTGAAAGGACATTGTTGTCATCGTCCTTCGAAGTGCCTTGTATGCTTATCACTAACATATGCTCTTCTAGCATTCCCTCTTCGGACAAACCAATCTAATAGGCTAAACTATTGAGCCCCATCTCAAAAATTACTTAATGAAAATGACTTATTTTTTAATTTGTCCTTACATAATCTATATGAACAAAAACTCGGTCATTCCTAAGATGCCATTACATTCCATGCTTGAAAATAGTCTTGGAAAGTGATTGGATGATTGAGACAACCCTTTGACGGTGACCCAGAAAAAGAGAGCATGAGGAAGATGTAATAACCAAATGCTATTAATTTTGTGGTAGAAAATGAACTTGGCATTGATAGTTATATCCGAAGTCAATTGCCCAAATAGTCACTGAACTTTACGTCATCCTTCCAAGAGATCACTGAACTTTGTAAAAGGTTTTCACGAGGTTACTGAACTTTAAAAATCACCTCATTCATTACTAAACTTTGCAAAAGGTTTTTACGGGATCATTAAACTTTGTAAAATGTTTCTTGGGAGATCACTGAATTAGTGACCACTGGGAAACCTTTTACAAAGTTCAGTGATGAATGAGGTGATTTTTAAAGTTCAGAGACCTCGTGAAAATCTTTTACAAAGTTCAATGATAACTTTAGTGATTTTGAAAGTTCAGTGATCTCTTGGAAGCATGATGTAAAGTTCAGTAACTATTTGGGCAATTCACTCGTTATATCCCTCTTAGATTTATCCCTCTATGGCTTTTAATTTATGAATGATCTGTTCTTACCAGTTGTGCAACTCAATAATCCTCAACTTGTTATTTATGTATATTATCTTTTAGATTTACAACTATTATCCTTAGTCCTTGTTTGATGCCAACTTAAAAGGTTGATAAAAATTTAAGTTAAAGTCAACAACTAATTTTAATCATACATTAAATAAAAGCCTCAACTTTCTATTTCATCAACTTTTATCAAAATCTACTAAAAAATTAATTTTTATCGAAACCAAACAGGGGCTTAATGTTTTTATTTTTTTAATCGATGATTCTTGAAAATTCTTTGTTCATTTTATTGTTCAATATTTGTTATTGGTCGATAGTAACTTTTAGAAAATTATATTATTTCCCAAATAAAATTTTGAAAATTGAGTTTACTATATTCGAAGTCTATGGACTTCTCAAAACTATTTTTGAAAAATGTTGGAATTAATGGTTTAATATATAGGATTTAAATATGTGAATTGGAAAAATCTCTCGTGGATACAATTACTAGACAGGACTCTTCAATTGCAAATGGTCCATATCAAAGAGTCGAGTTATTTCGGAATGGGTGTGACCTTTAGATAAGATGCAATTTATACCATTAAATATGACATGATGTGATCTAATGATTTAAATTAATTTGTGTCAAAAGATACGATCATTCAAAGAGACACATGAAAATCCTATTAATAGGATCCTCCTAATTCCATTTTCTTCACTCCAAATAATTGATTTTTAATTCTTTCTTCTCTAAGTTATGTCAAAATAATTTCCATATTATTTTTAAATTTTGTGTTCGATATTTAGTATTCGATATCTTTCGTTCTAGAAGAGTACAGTCAAGCGTAAAATTAATAATGTGCTATATTAATTTTGGAAGAAATGTTGTATTTTGGGAGAAAGATGACCATTAGATCCTATTAGCATCAGTGCAGAGGGCGAAATTCATCTTAATAAGTTTTGCATTCGCATACGTCGCTTCATTTTTATCTCCTTCGAATATGTGCATTTTCTATGTTTGAGTAAGTTGTGTTTTGCTCATTATTACGCACGTACCATGATTTTAGTAAGTTATTGCTCTATCCGTATTTGCATGCATGTGTTTTTGTTAACGAAATATAAATCATGCACCAATTTATCTAAAACTCAACCGAGGAAGGTATTGCACGTTGTACAGTGAAAAATACGAAAACACTGTGTCCGCGTGCTGCTTGAAATAAAGTTGGTAAGCACATCTCCTGAAGAATCATTATGACTATATTTGGGAAAAATAAAAATCTTTTGAAAATGTCCCACTTGAATCATATTATTTAAGTCTTTTTTCTGAAATAATAATATTTGTTCATTTTATTTTTAATTTTCCCAAGTTTTTATTTTATTATGGGATTTCATTCTTTGAAAAATCCAGGACAAATTACGTATGATTCTTGCAAAAGTTGGAACAATTTATTAAGTATTTCAAGAACAAAATTCGCTTTATGAAAGATAGAAAACATAAAATTCAAGAATGCCGAGGCCTAGTTGTGTAGACGCTCATCCGCGGGCGCAAGGAAACTATATAAAAAAAAATTCTTGTAAAAATTTCTTTTTGTGTAAAGTTATTTTTTTCTATGTATTAGTCCGGCTTGTAAACCGACCATGGATCCGTCTTTGCTAACGCCACCTCTATTCTTAGGTTAGGTAAATCCATATATGAATAATCCTCGAAAAATTAATAAACTTGTATAATCTGTAATATACAGTGACACGAAAAGAATGGAGTAAAATTATAACTTCCACTCAACTTGAAATGCCAACATTACAAGCTACTCTCATAATCATTATATTTGAGTATATCTATATATATAAAAAAAAATAGAAGTGGATGAAATGTCCATTCAAATTAAAATAATTGAAACTTTTGAAGCACTTCATAATTGATGCGAAATGTCTCAATACCTTACATAACTACAAGACATGTATCGGTTTCACAAGCCAAAGTAATGTAGTGTGACATATTAACAACCGTGAGGACAATCGCAACTTGCAAGTCTATCCTTGGTTTCACTAATTGTCGACGAGACGATCGATTTTATTGTATTGTTCGAATTTATTGAGTACTATAAAATTATAAAATGTTGTGATAAAAACATTTTTGGATGATTATAGTGCATCTCTAAATAGGATGTAGATTTTTTAGAATAGATTTTGTAAAAAGTGAATTTTTAGAGAATTTGTGATTGAAAAGTAGGGAAAAAAGTTATGGGTCCACATGGAACATTATTTTATTAAGAGAATACGTGATTGAAAACGAGTTTGGAGAAAAATAAGTTTTAAAGAATGTGTGCCAAACAAGGGCCAAATAAGTTTACAGCGTAGGTGGAAAAATATCCCGCATCAAAAAGAGATTTAAGTTTTTGACTTTTTAGGCGCTATTTCATTATTTTGTATTTGTAATTCAGTGTAATACTAGGCTAGTCACAAATTGTTCGCATGTCACGTATAGATGAGACCTAGCTACTTCGAGGTGTTGTGGTGGCAATTGGCAGTTTTTGTGAATACGTTAATGACGTAATGAGATATTCGATGTGTAGCAACAACATCACAGATCTTACACGTCTGGCACTTGCATGGCACGACAACCAACTTGGCGAAAGAATATAATTAGTCAAAATCGATTAATACGTTTGATACCTACATTGTAAGATACCTAAGTCATTAAATGATGCAAGTAGTCGCAATTGACGAACTGACAAAACAGTGCGTGCGATTCATCAATACATTAATTGTATGCGGTCATTGAACTTGAGAAGGTCAATGTATGTCAAAAATCCAGTAAGAATTCAAATGTTACCGAGTATCCAATGATTTAAGAAAGTATGATTTTCTAGTTTCCCTCTCGATATCAGTACAATGAAAACATTATTAAGTACTCTTTATGCTAGTTTAAAATTATCGACTAAAATACATGTCTCGTGACAATTCAAAAACGTTCTTCATGAGGGTTGAAACCCAAAGTTTTATTTACTCAATTACTCTCTTTGTTTTGGACCATGCCCATCCTAGCATGCTTGCCTACAATAATGAAATCAATCAATTGACAAGAAGACTTTGACTTTAACATGATAATTTTTTTGTTATCACGTAGGCAAAAAGAACAGTGCGAGTGGGAGGTGGAGGTGGAAGATATGATTATGTTATATGCTATGATTAAATGGTTCCACAATAATGAGAGACTGGGACACAAATGGACCCAACCTTTTTAATGTGTTGGAACGTGACATGCCAAAGGTGGATGAATAATCATATTTCATAAATAAATAGATAAATTGTCAAACTGGCCACCGTCACTACAAAAACATTTTATTGCACTTTGCTCCTTTTTTCAAAACTTTATATTTTTCGTCATTTTATGCAGATTTGGTTCTTAGTACGTACTCAATTCACTAGCGAAGGTTGTGAGCATTGTGAAACCCATCTTGAATGTCGACTCTCATGTCTATTTAGTAGGTGTACATGTGAAATGATGATCGTTTTCGTGTCGATAAATAATTACATCCCGCTATTCTGAGCATAACTAAAAGCTAGAAAAAGGGCAATGCGTCCATTTGAAGATCACATTAAAATTTGTTTAACTAAGGTTTGTGATGATTACTCCTCTTGCATGAAATGTCAAATCATGACCGAAAGACAACCGTCTAACTAGTACTCTATCCATTAGCGGATGCAGTCTTGAATATCGACTCTCGGACTTAAATAAGTGGATCGACATTACACTCGATAAAAATTGAAAATAGGTCTGTCCACTAAAAACCATGAATCCCATGTCGACTACGTTAAATTAATTTTTTAATATTGTTATTTATTTTGAAATTTCAAAAATTTTAAGAGGGTAAAAGCTCAAAAATTCAACAATTTCCAGCACCAACCAATTGAATAAACTATAAATGCAGAAGATATAATTCAAAATCATCGTACCCCACTACCAGATTGTGCCTTGTCGAGTTTGGTAGTCAAGACACTTCTTTAATTGTTTACTGGATCCAGCCCTATATATTTCTTCGGTGATCTACCTGCTATTTCTTATACAATTTAAAATAATGCTACCAAATATTGAGTTGGTGGTAGACCAAAGGTTGATCGATTTCATCGATTGCCCGTGCTTGTTATCTGGTTTATATACCTAACATACTTTAAAATATCAAAATACATGAAAAATCATCGAGAGAGTTTTTTTTGTTTATAAAAGTGACACCGTGTCAAAAGACAAGAAGGAAAAACCAAAATAACACGATCTTTGAAAAGGGTACTAAGGATTGAGGATCTTGATTGTACATGCAATATAAAATGGTCTATCCTTGTTTCTTCTCTTTTTCTTTTTCGTTTTGTAGGGAAATAAAAATTACAAATGTCTTTTAGATAAATGAACGGACCGAACGAGCTTAGCTTCCACCCATGTTTGTAGGAGGAATAGATTATGAGTCACGTGCACGATGGCAAGAGTGGCCTTAATCTATCCTTCGGCGACAACAAATGGTATTTCCTTTCTCATTACGAAGAAAGAAACAATGATCAAAATGGTACCTACAATCATATAGATAGTCGTTAGACACATTTTACTACCATTCTGGTTAAGACATCGTATATATCTAGCAATGAACTGAACAGAAAGATATGGATAAAAAAAAGATTTATATAGTTGATCTAGAAAAAGCAATTCTTATTTCATTTAGCTAAAAAAAAGTATAAAAATTTAAGTCAGTCAACAATTAATTTTAATCACACATTTTTATGGGATCCACAAATTTTATCAACTTTTCAATCATACATTTTATCATTTTAATTAAAATCTGCTAAAAATCTTATTTATCGTTGGGGTGGATTAGACTACTGATAATTTTATTTATCTAACATTTTCAAAAAATCATTGCTCTCTCTAACCCTAGTACAACATTAGCTGACCAAAGAAAAGACAATTTATTCTAAAGAAAAGACAACTTACTCTGATAGGAAAAGGTTAAAGGTTAAAAGAAAAAAGAAGAAAAATGATAAAAAAAAATTGAGGGAACAAAGAGTAAACTATGTCAAAACAGAATAACGACTATTCCCGCTTTTTCCCTTTTTAGCCTCTTTTCTTTATCCAGTGTACATAGCAAACTGTTCTTGACTTTCATGAACAGAAACAAAAGTTACACACAAATTTCCTTTATTTACGCCCCTTTATCTGCATAAATTAGTAAATAATACGAGAAAAATAATGATGTTTTGTGAAATATGACCCACAGAAAGAGGCCCAAATCTTTGGACAATTGCAAATATGATTTGAATTCTAACTGTTTGACAAAACGACTAAAAAAACTCGACATCTCTTACTGGCATTCTGTCTCTTTTTTCTTATTGTGCTTGTTTAACTTTAACACCAGTTTCTTGTTTTTTCTCTCACAAATTTGCAAGTTTTCCCTCTGGCCATGGACAAGCATCACCAGCAGCTGCCACTGGCCAAGTGCGCACGGCAGCGGTGCAGTGAATGGTTTGTTTGTTAATTTTTTCAATTTTTTTTATCTTCCTTGGCTTCTTGGCCTTCATTTTGTTACATATGGTTTTTATTTTTTTATACTAGTTGTGGGTTTTTCTAGCTGTGTCATATGCTGTTTTGTATTGGTGTATTCTTATGTTTCATTACTTGAGTGGACACTTGAAGAAATGGCTGTTGGTTTCTGCAGATTTTCCAAGAACTTGTTTTTCTTATAGTTGATTTGCCTGCCTTATATAAAGAAATTGAAAGCAGTGAGGAAAGAGGATTAGACTGTTCTTTATGTTTATGCGGGCAAACCTATGAAGTAATTTTGGATCAGTTTGTAGTTGATCGGGAAACTTTTAGTTGTATTTTCTTCGATGTACTATGCCACTTGAAGGCTTGAACTTCATATTTCTTCTCACAGCTTACAGAATATTGGAATTTGCCACGTCCATCTCTTGAAGTTGATGGCATTCAGTGACTCGTAGGATTGATATATTCCCATACTCATGTCCAGTGTGCAAGTCCTGTTGCCTATTGAAAGCTGTGCACCTCCTTTTAATTGGAACTATTAGTCACATCTTGCTTGAAGAACATGGACGGTCATTTTCTCTGAGCTCTGCGCTCCTATAACCAACCTTTTTCTTACACATAAATGTGCCTAAGAAGTTAAGGATGTGCACAGAGAGAGAGAGAGAGCGAGCTAGGATTTCCTACTTAGTTTCATGATATATGCACCAAATATCAAAACGTCCTGGTTTTAATAACTCGTTCTCATCTGAAGTCCCTTATTTCCAGTCTTAATACTATAAATTTCTAAATTAAAACACTTGGAGGTTATTCTTGGACCTTGCAGAAGATGCATCTTAGCTTTTTCTTGGACCTAGCAGAAGTCTTATTGAAAACGGATTTGTGTACCTAACCCCAAGTTAATAGAGTATTAGCATAGCAGACTCGAAGTTTAGTGTGTGAATAATGCTATGTTTTTGTTGTAATATCCTTGAATTTTATTCCATATAATTTTGTTCCTACATCTAAAATCTCTCTTTTATATTTTGATTTACTTCGAAGTTTTTGATGACCATCAAGTTTTGATCAATGATAAGTTATTTTTGGATGCTGAAATTGCAAATTTTGTGGATCTAAATTTAACAGAATTCAGGGAACTCTTACTCAAATAAGTGCAGTACCAAAAGTAGCTTCTGATATTTAAGAATTATCATGAAACTTCATTAATTATGAGGAAAAGACCGTGTAGAATTTTTCAGAACAGAATTTCACGTGTGAAAGAAAGGATATGATGAAATACTCGCAGATTACAAAGTTGTTCCCTTCATTTTCTACTTTTCGAACCCGAGTAAGGAGATCCAAATACTTGATCAACGCTAATTTTGCATAAAAGTTAATGCTTAAACAACCATAAAGCATGATCTATGTTCGATTGTCATTTTCCGTTCTCTATTTCTATGTGTAATTTTGCCATAAAATATCATTCCAAAAACTGAAGGATGTTTGATTTCTTTAATTTATTGACATTTACAAAAATGCTCTACTATTCTAACTGCTGATTGGGTATTGTTCTCTGATAGGGTATTTCGAGATGTTCCCAGCGATATAACTATTGAAGTAGATGGTGGTACATTTTCATTGCATAAGGTAAGTTTGCATATCATGTTTTGCTCTCTCTGTTTCTTTTATGTACCTACACTGGTCCTCATAATTGATGACAAAGTCTTAGCTAGATTCTTCTTCATTTTTCTTTCTTTTTAGTTATTTTTGCTTCAGTTTGAGCTGCCAAAAAGGTATGTGAGCATTCATTCACCGATTACTGTTTTGAGAGCATGCTCTAATGTGGTAGCCTATTTGCTTTTTCCATTTGCATTATGCATACAAACAAGCTCTGATTCATGATATTACAAAATTTCTGATTGCATTTATGATTATCTGCAGTTCCCTCTTGTCTCCCGCAGTGGCCGAATTCGAAAGTTGGTAGCAGAACATCGGGAGTCTGATATATCAAGGATGGAGCTTCTTAGCCTACCGGGAGGTGCTGAATCGTTTGAACTGGCGGCCAAATTCTGCTATGGTGTCAACTTTGAGATTACAGCTGCTATTGTTGCTCAGCTATGTTGTATTTCTGATTACCTTGAAATGACTGAGGAATACTCGAAGGACAATCTTGGTTCCCGAGCTGAAGAATATTTGGATAGTGTCGTATGCAAAAACCTTGAAATGTGTGTTGAAGTCCTCAAACAATGTGAAAACCTACTTCCACTTGCAGATGAGCTGAAAATTGTTACTCGATGCATTGATGCTATAGCTTCCAAAGCTTGTGTTGAGCAAATTGCTTCAAGTTTTTCACGGTTGGAGTACAGCAGCTCGGGGAGACTTCACATGAGCAAGCAAACCAAGTGTGAAGGGGACTGGTGGATCGAAGATCTTTCAGTTCTTCGCATTGACTTGTATCAAAGGGTTATTACAGCAATGAAATGCCGTGGGGTCAGGCCAGAAAGTATTGGAGCATCACTTGTCACTTATGCACAGAAAGAGTTGATAAAGAAATCCAGCTTATGGAATCAATCCACTCAGCCAAAAGTTGATTTGGGATCCGATACCAGTGGTCACGAAAGACTCGTAGTTGAGACAGTTGTTAGCCTCCTGCCTGTCGAAAATCTCGCTGTTCCTATAAGCTTTCTTTTTGGCATGTTAAGAAGTGCCGTCATGCTTGATTGTGCAGTGTCTTGCAGGCTTGATCTCGAGAGACGGATAGGATCCCAGTTAGATATAGCTACTCTTGATGACCTTTTGATTCCCTCATTTCGCCATGCTGGAGATACATTATTCGACGTTGATACTGTTCACAGAATATTGGTTAATTTTTCTCAGCAGGAAGATAGTGACGAAGATATGGAAGATGGCTCACTGTTCGAATCCGATAGTCCTCCTTCACCCTCCCAAACTGCGTTGTTCAAAGTTTCTAAACTGGTCGACAATTACCTCGCTGAAATTGCACCTGACGCAAACCTCAAACTCAACAAATTCATAGCCATTGCAGAATCTTTACCGGCACATGCACGCACGCTCCACGATGGATTATATCGAGCAATTGATGTCTACCTCAAGGTAAGTCCTAAAAACATATGTTTCCATAAAGCATGAGTAACTATATGTCCTCATGGCATGTTCGATAAGGTGGACATGACACTATTTAAAAAGTCAAAATTTGTCTACTTTACTGATTTGAGAACTGTGCACGAAACACACCCTTATCAACTGCTACATTTTGCAGGCTCATCAAGGTTTAATAGATCCAGATAGGAGAAAGCTCTGCAAATTAATTGATTTTCAGAAACTCTCACAAGAAGCTGGTGCACACGCTGCACAAAACGAACGCCTTCCTCTCCAATCAATAGTTCAAGTGCTTTATTATGAGCAGATGAGGCTTCGTAATGCCTTATTCTGCTCATATCCAGACGATGATCCAAAACCGATGCACCAATCCTGGCGGATCAACAGTGGAGCTCTTAGTGCTGCAATGTCTCCCCGAGACAATTATGCATCTCTAAGGCGAGAAAACAGGGACTTGAAACTTGAACTAGCTCGACTCAGGATGAGATTAAACGATTTGGAAAAAGAACATGTTTGTATGAAGAGGAATATGGAAAGATCCGGTTCTCGTAAATTCATGAGTTCCTTTTCGAAAAAGATTAGCAAGCTGAATATATTTGGACATAGTTCTTCAAGAGGATCCAGTTCTCCCTCAAGGCAGTCACAGAGAACTGATTCTAAGCTAACAGAAAGAACGTGACAAGCATGTATTTAGTTATTACAACATATTTTTGATAATATTTCTGTAGTGTTTTCTTCCCTCCTTTTTTCTTTTTCTTTTTTTTTCCTCCAGCAACTGTCATGTGTATGCTTTACCAAAAGGGAAAAAAACAAAAAAACAAGGATTGCATTTTCAATGTGTATGGCTGTAAAGTTTTTCTTGTTTTTTGGAATTTTCATCGTGTTATCAAATTTTGGAGATTTTTTTTTTTTTTTTACCTTGTTACATTGTGTATGAACATTCAGAGAATAAAATTTAAGAACTTGGAAAAGAGGATTAATTTTGTAAGAGTTATATATTTCAATCAATAATCCTCGACTCGTACTCTTATCTTCTTATTTTCTAACAATTTGTCTTCGATGTTGAAGTACATGAAAAACATGTCTTATATTCTAACAATCAATCTAATAATCATGAAAAAGAAGAAAATCTATACCGTCGACCTTAAATTTATGGGATGAACTTACCTTGAAATAAGAATGAAAGTCGCATCATTCCAACAATTCGACAATATAAAGTTAACCCGAACTCATAATGCAAACAAGATTTTAATCAGAACGTGCAATCGAACCAAATTATGAAACACAACCACATTAATTTTCCAACAGAAATGTTAAAAACATAACAAAAGTGTCCCAATGTACCACAAATGTTGAAATGTCTCACTATTATAGCATTCGGCACAGAAACTCGTACTTCAAGCTGACGATTTTGTATAGAATCGGATGCCAACAGCCACTCCCAAGATAAGCAGGGGAACTAAGAATTGTAAGAGCTTGATGATGAATTCTGATGTTTTGTCCTGGTTGTAGTGAGGCTGCTTGGGAGGAGTGTACTTGGACTTAGTCGGAATGGTTGATGAATCTATATCGCCCACGTAAAGTTCCTCCATCTGATCCCTAGCGCTGCTGCTGTGGCCAACGTCCTCAAAATCATCAGTTGCGTCCTTTCCTGCCGAGAACAAACCATCAAAATTATTTATCAAATCGACAAAATGTTGAGCATTTGACTAAGTTTACACAACGTAAAAATTACTTTTGTTTCCAAACATGGATGGATAAGTAACTTTTATCTTACTTTTAAGTAACGATAATTACTAATTTTGAAAGTAACTAATAACTTGCTTATTTCCAACTTTAAAAAAAAAAATACAAAATAATAAAGAAAATTGTTTAGAACATACTCATTTACGTATAAATGAACTTTTTAAGCCTAGCCAAACATGATGTAGATAAAAATCGAAAATATTACAAGATGGTATTACCTGTGGCAGACAACAGAACTTCATCACCACCAGGATGGTCTTCCAAGAACTTCGTCACGTCATAAACCTATTCAAATAGTCCGCATACAACTTGTAACCACATGAGAAAGTAAAGCACAAAACACAGTAGATATAGATAGCATGACCACACCCTTAAATGAAGCAGTAATATCTCATTATCAGCCAAAGGAGCTGTTTAATCAAACTGCTTCATGATCAGGTGCTTCCACATGTTATTTTCAGGTTATGCTTGCCTACGATACAAATATTTAACTTATATATCTAAAGTCTAATAGACGACCTATCCGGTCTAAAGGTTGAGGTAACAGTGAAATGCAACTAGAGTTTATATGTATAGGATTAAGAAGTTATTGACTTATTGCATGTTTAGCTTATGTTTATAAACACACAAGTCACTTTTTATCCAAATATTTCTAGGGACCATAAGTACTACCTACTTGTGCACCACTCATTTCTATCTATTTATAATTTAAACCGTTTATAAATGCTTCCCAAGGGTTTGTTTGACCCCCATTTTTTTGGAAAAATAGATTTGGTAATAGTGATTATTTGGAGATTCTATGGTAAAAAAATAGGAAAAGTTTTGGGTTTATCTACAAAATGATTTTATTTGGAGAATGTGTAATTGAAAATGAGTTTTTAAACAATGGGGATTGGGGATCAAACAAGGGCTTAATCTTATGATGATTTTACCGGAACAGTTGAAGTGGTATAGAGAAAATTTTATTCTCCAGCCATCATAATTCTCTCTACAATAATCCAGGGGAATAATTCATAAACAAAATAAAAGATTCCTCAGAGTGAACAAAAAAATTGAGCTGAGGACACCGCAGAACAAAAAGATAGATTTGCACAATCGAGTTGGCGGCAACGACAATCAGCTGTTCCATGAGAACAAAGACAAGTTCCAAACCTTTGAGTAGTTCACGCTAAAAGGAGAAGCTTCGGATAAGACTTTTGCTGTATTATTGCTCTAAATAATAGATAATTACAGAATTTTCATCTAAGTACCTAATGCCAGGTGGGCTATTTCCAACATGGCATCACGACAAATCTTGTATCATATCATAAGAATCCCACATGGATTTTGTACGTGTCAACAAATTTATAATACAAAACCGCAAAAACTGAGTATATATTTTCTACAAGGAATCAATGATGCAATGAATCCTGTGCATAACTAGGTCCAATTAAACTACTCATATTCTAGTAGACAATTTAGACAACATAACATTCACCCAATTAAACCCAACTTAACTAAACCCAAAACCAATTTCAATTAAACCTAACCAAACCCAATAGTCACCAAAATTGAGAATTTGAGACAAGAATTTTTTATTTTTATTTTTTAAGTTCTAGATGTTGCACTTTTGAGCTTTTTCTTTTTAAGCAACAACAACTTAATCAATTTATATCACCTCAATCATTGTCTTTCTATAGAAAGTATTTTGTCTTTATATATATGTTTTATTTTGTTATATTATGTTACTTTTTGCCAAAAAGGTTGACATCAAACCCTTCATCACTTCACGAATCACGACAAACAGATTCAAACTACAGCAAGTTGTGTCCAATAAAATGGTTAAAATTAAAGATGCTGAATTCTCCAAAGAGCATGAGAGAATCGAAAATCAAACATGCATATCAACTACTACAATTTCTCTAAGATACAATGACATTGTTTTAAGTACAGAGTGTAAGACAAAATTCATACAAGTAAAAGATTAAGCCCCAGTTTGGTACAGATTTTTTAGACTCACTTTTTCACAAACTCATTTTCAATGTCATATTCTCTTGATAAAATAAATTTGTAAGCGGATTCATAATTTTTTCTTATTTTTTATCCCCACATTCTCCAAAAAATATAAAAAATAAAATAATAATAATAATAATCACTTCTTAAAATCCATTCTCAAAAACCTATCTCAAACAGGCCCTAATTTGCACAAAAGGTACAATGACATTCATAATAGCAAACCAAATATCAAGAACTGGTAAAGATTGAATCTTGCTAGATCTAGATATGAAATTCCCGAATAAAAATCGGACCCATTAAAGTACTCATAAAAGGGTACAAACTTCTCAATGAAAATCACAATAATTCTTTCACCTTGCCATCAATGATAAGCCAACAGTCCTTAGGGGTGTTGTGCTCAGCAACCTCAGCCAAAGTAAAAACTTTTCCCATTCCTAATCCTGCGAGAGGGGCTTGAACGGTTAAGTTTGGTCAGGAGTTTTTAGAGGAAATGTAGTGTGTAATGGGAGAGTATATTGATGGGGAGTTGGTGAGGTAGATTTAAGTTGGATTTGCGGTTGGTGTGAGAGGAAAAGATGGGCTGTCAAATGTAGGTGTTAACCAAATGCGATTTTATAATGTCTTCTCTGCAAGATTTTGTACCCATGACCCTATATTTTTGTATAATTTCTCTTCTCCCCAAAAGGATCTTCAAAGTGTTCTTGATTTCTTGATACCCTGAGTTCTTGTTTTTGTTTTATCTAAGAAGATTGGTTGCTATTATCCAATAACATGAAAAAATAGAAGAGATACGGTTTATTGTCTTAAGGGTATCTTTGATTTTATCATAACTTAGTTATCATTACTTGAAATAAGTCAAAAAGTAACATCTTGTTTGGGAGTGATTTTAATTCAATTAAAATTGAAAATATAGTCGTTATTGGGTCTCACTCGTCTAATAAAAATCAACAATAACGACTAGTTTTTCAATTTTAATCTGATTTTAATCCCTCCCAAACAAGCTCTAAATTATATTATCCTTCTCATATCCGTGAAATGTCCTACCTTGTTGATTTTCATGTGGTAGGGTCCATCACGATTATATTGAAAAAGAAAAGAAAATTAATGGGGTCTTCATTTGAAACCTAAAAAGTTGACCTTATTAAAAATTAAATAAAATTGTGCCGTGATTTTCTCGTGGGAACTTGTCTAGACAAAGAGAAACTACTAGTGAGCTAAATTTGTTGCTCAAAATAAATTTTCTAAACATATTTCTTGATTGCTAAAAAATTGGTAATATAAATGTCCATTAAAATAATTTCACAATCGACCAGATCACCTCGTTTCATCTTTAAAAAAAAAAAAGACATTATAGAAAAAATTGCTTTTTATTAATTTTTCCAATTTCATATTACATTTTTTTTATTTTTTTTTAGTAACTATTAAACATCCAAAATGCTAGTAGTCACAAAAGAGGATCGTACTCTTGGGCATGAAAACGACATTTTGTCCAAATTTAATAAATCACGTGAAAATGGGATCTCTATTCCCTCTTTTGGACTTTATTTTGTAACATACCATAATTATATAATTTATTTATGAGAAAATTACCTAAAACCCTTCTTTTCAAGATTACAATTCAAAAATAATGTGATAAAGTTTACAATTCAAAATTCAGGTGGTAAATAGAATTATTAATTGTAATTAATAAAATTTTAA
>CAIGRT010024476.1:5066-19991 GCA_903798405.1 Fraxinus platypoda | reverse complement strand
TGATGTACCACTAGCATGGTCCCTAAAAGAATAGGCTATGGAACAAAATACCACACCCCAATAGCCCGAGAGGTCGAAAGATAATTTCAACTTCATTGAATAAATTCATAATGTTTGGAACTGAATTTAAAATCCAATTCTCGGGACAATCCTCGTGCATCAACTACAAATGAAATATTAGAACTGGTATATGATAAACGCCTAGAAAAGTCGAGTCAATATGTTAGGACAGATAAATTATAATTGATCTGAATAATACAAGGATTGAACGACTAGCCTGCTGCAAGGCCGGTGAAGAAGCATTCACTATTGGCAACAACAATTCTCATCTTCAAGATCCAAGATATTTGGATGCTGAAACTGGATTCTGGGTCTTCAAGTTCTCAAGTACAGATTTGAAGTCGCTTTGGAAAGACATTATTGACCTCTGCCGAGATGCAAAAGCAACACTGAATTGTTTGATCTCTTCTTCGAGTTTTTTCCTCCTCTGTACTTCAGCATTCAAATCCTGTAGAAAGTTTTCCTTCTGATCCCTAAACTGTGCAAGCATTTGCGATGAATTGGAGACTCTTTCGAGAAGGACATCTCTCTCTGCTTTCATAAGATTGAACTCCCTTTCCAAGCTATGATATTTATTCTCAGAAACCTCAAGAATCTTGTTATTGACAACCAACTCTGACTCCAAATTGTGGTACTTCTGTTTGATTGTTCTGATTTCATCGTCCAGATCCCTTTTCCAAGAAGCAATTTCTTCTCCCAAAGTGCCCTTATCACATTAAAAAGTGAAGTCTTAAAGACAAATAGTATCCAATTGTTAGGATGGAGAAAAATAACAAAATTGACGAGCAAGATCTTGATACTTGCAACCAGGCAGCTACCTTATGTTTGCTGCTATACGGAAAATCCTCCAAATGTTCATCCTTGATTTTTGGTGTATCTGATAATACCAAGGATGAAATCAAGCTATTCAACCTCTTCCGAAGCATAGTGCATTGTTTTTGTATTGAATAATTGTTTATATGGGATCTCTGGCCATCCATAGCCATAGAAAAATGAGCTTCCAGAGTTGAAAACAAGCTTAAACCTATCTCACTTGTCGTAGAGAGTATTTCAGCAGTTGCAGATCTTTCATCAGCTACAAAACCCTGCTCAGGAGAAAGATCGCAAGGAGAGTACTTACTGTTTCCGTAAACTTTTCCCAACAGCGAAATTTTCAAAAATAGATATATTTGGTAATCACCTGTAAAACTGAAAGAATATCCTTGTAAGCACTTTTGCAGTTTGCCACGGACTCAAGCAGGGCTAGAGGAGCTTCTGGAATTAGCAATGCCTCTTGCTGGAGTTCAGATATTTCTTTCGTTAACTGGTTGTTTAACGACACTTGTTCCGTATGTTTCATCTGAAAATTATATGTTAAACACATAAGATGGAATGCGAATACAAAGCTGAACTTTCAATGGGCTGCATTGGATTAAGCCTCTTGGCTATGAATAACACAGGCTATGGTAAAAGTAGACTGGCCTTGAGTTCATCTCTTTCCTCGGTAACAAGTTGTAATTGTCTATGTAGATTTAGCATCTCTTGATTGTAATTCTCCGCCGAGAAGTCCTGGTAGAGAATAGTAACGAGTATGAAGCTCATATCACATATTAAAAATAATAATAATCACCTTAGATGAAAGCGGTAACTGATGAGATCAACTAATAGCATGCTGTATTTTTGTGCAAGTTAAACACAGAAAATCACAGGATTGACAAAGTTGCTTAAAATCACAGAACTCATAAAACTACAGAAATGAGTGAAGTGATATTTTTCTTCAGATCCAAAGATTTAAAACCAATAATGACGCAGTACCATGTAACAATCAATCTCAACTGTGTAATAAGAGAAAGGGAAATACAAGAGAGGGGGGAAGGGGGACAAAATAGAGAAATAGGAGGATAACGAAGGGGGGAAGAGAGAGAAAACAAGTACAAGACCCACATTATATCAGCACACATAATATGTCACATTCTTGGACATGACAATATCTTTGTAGTTGTTTTAATGCAATGCTAACTGCAGAAAGCTTATCAACAAATTCAATCATTCATACGAGTAGTTACCAATCAAACTAATTATCAAATTCTGGTAATAATTATACTTCTTTAAATTGAGCTATTACAGCATATGCTTTACGTGGGGAGTAGCCAACTAGCCGATTTCCAACTTTTCAACTATGGTCAAACAAAAGAAAAACTGTCTTATATTATAGAATCTTCAGCTACAGAATTGATGCATGAACATTGCTTTTATTACTCATAACCTAAAACCTCAGAAAGGTGTTATTAACCACAAGGTGTACCCAATAAAGAATAAGAGTACATGTATCAGAATGATGCTTGACCGAAACCAATAAAACAAAGTTAAATTTGCAGTGCTTACCTCAACAGACGGAAATGAATGAGCTTTCCTTGCTGGAGTCATATTAAGTGCATCAAGGTCAGCTACATAACCTTTATTCATTTTCATCCACGTGTCTTCATCAGCAAAGTCATTACATGTATCCGGAAGTGGACTACAATCTAGCTGCCGAGAGTACTGTGATCGCTTAAATACAAAAGCATTGGGAACTGCTTTAAAACATGGTGTACTAAAGGCATCTTCTTGGCAGGTGCTGTGACTGTCATTGCTTTCCTCTCCAAGGCTTCCTTTTCCAACATTCTGAGCTCCAAAAACAGTTGTAATATTAGTGATGAATCAAAGAAGTTGGTCAGAGAATCAGTTGAATGATATGCTTAGATTAAACCTAGAAGAAAGCCCTGTGTGACAACCAAGGTATTAAATGAAATGAAAGTACTAAATTATAGGACCGTAATGGAAGAAGCCAAAAATACCCAAAGTTTTACTCTCTCATTTGTTTTTAACAGGCAAAAAAGAAAGGGAATGTTGCATGGCAAATAGAACATGTGAGCTGTACTGGCTTCCACCACATTCACGATAATGCAGCATCAAAAAGACTAACTTGATAATGCTTTCGTATCCAACTGTCCGATTTTGGACTCTAATATGAAGACAGCATCTTTATCCAATTACATCTGTCCCAAGACCATCACAACCTCACGGGCCTGACTTGGTGATAACTTAAGAGTTTGTTTGGGAGAGATTTTTCCAAGTGAGATGATTTTTTTTTTTTTTTGGAGAATGTGTTGTTAAAACATAGGGAAAAGTTATGTGTCCCATACAATGTGTAGTTGAAAATGATTTTGGGGAAAAAATATTTTCAAAAAACCTCTCCCAAACAAGCTTTTAGTTTTGATCCTTCTGGCTATTGACCCTCTTGAAATAAAAAAAGTTATGGTTTGCAAAAAAATGATAATTGGTTTTAGTGAATGCAGGGTAACCCTTAGCTTAGGCGAGTGACAACAGGTAACAGACTATTTCTTCCAAAATGGGCTTCAGATGTTGACGGTTTCATAGAAATGACGGAAAATAGATCAGAATTAGAAAAATCTAAAACTATCCTACCAAGCGATATTTTAAAGAAGTGACAGTAGTACTCCATTGGCAAAGGAAAAGGAGATAGATAGAGAAGTGTAAAAATGATGGCAACAATATCTACCTGGTTGCTAAGATTATCGATTTTTATTTGTTGCTCCCTGATGCATTGATCACGCTCTTTATGTGATCTCCTTTCCTCTTCTAATTCCATAGCAAGCTTCTCCCGCTCTAACTCATACTGATGGATGGAATAAGAGCAACTACAGTGATGGATGACATCAAAATGCTGGTAACTTGACAAAGTATGGGGAAAGATTTACCTTCAGCATATCATTCCTCAGTTTCAAGATTTCTTGCTCTAATACTTCCGCATGTGATCCCTGAGAAAGAAGTATTAGCATGTTTAGGATGTTCTCAGTTCTAAATGCCCAATCAAACAAACAGTATGATCACCTGAAGTTTCAAGCGTAGCTCCTCTATTTCAAGTTTTTGTCGCTTTAATAGAGCTGCATCAGTTAGTATCTGAAAGACAACAAACAATAATGAGCTCTATAGTCGAAACATATGAAGAATCTAAAATTAGCCCTAAAGAACATACATGAACAAGTAGTTTTAGCAAAAGAATGCTTCACAAGTTATTACATCTCAGGCACAAAACACAAAGCAAGAGTTCAAATGAATCCTAATTTAGTAAAAGGTCCATCAATTGATCCAAACATTAAGTGACAAATTTCATTAAACAAATCAGACAATTTTGTAAAGTTTTAATTGAAAATTAAAAATATACTTATTGGATGCCCTGTTGAGCCAGACAACTCAAAAAGATATTCGGTTCCCTCATTTATGCTCATGCTCAAACAGAGAACTTCTGTCTTGAAAAAGTAACATTAATATTTATAATCATTCATTTTAATCAATTATAAAAACAAGAATGTTGAAGTTGAGGACTTCTTATGTGCCATCACAATCAACCTAGTGGACCGTATTTTCAAGGTTTCAGTGTAGTTCAGAATTTAACATCGTCCTTCTATTAAACTCAAATTTCAGTCAATCCTAGACTTCACTGCATGAAGTGATATATAAGGAATCACGTTTATCCAAACTTTAAGATTTTACAATCAGCCAGTTAGTTGACCATTAAAGTCACAAATCAATGGCATTGAGGAAAAATAAGCATCAACATATGAATCAGAAATACTGGAACATAATGCATTAATGACAAGTATGCAAGATATAAATTTCAAATTATTATGTATTGTACAACAATTCACGAAGTAAAATAGAAATTTAAGATGCTTAAGGAATTAAATGTCTTGATATCTTAAACGGACCTCATTCACTTGAACACAGTTGGTAATCCGTTTTGCTCTGCTAGCAAAGTGAAGAGTTCCCTTTGTTTCCTCTAAGTGGACCTACTTGCGATGTATGACATCAAACCTTACTGTTGGAATTGATATGAGAAGTATTATAATACAATTAACAATTGAATACCTCTTCTGGTGCCACGGTACAAATTATTGAAGTTTTCGCATTACCACCCAGTGCAGGTTGAAGTATACGAGTAAGCTTACTATCGCGATAAGGAATGTGTCCCCTGTGTATGGAAATTGATTAGTCAATAAACTGTTGTACTGTGATATATAAACAACAGTAAATATGCAAGTACCTTTGCTTTGCACCCTCAATTAGTTTGTTAATAACATTGCCAAGAACCATCAAGCTCTTGTTAATGTGCTTTCCTTCTTTTAAGCGAACTCCCCCAGCTCCAGTTTTAGCAACTCTTTCAGAACCCGCTAAGTCAACCAAGTTCTAGTTCCAAAGTGAACAGATAACAATTTAGTATTAAGATGAAATAATGTGGTAAGAAAAGTGAACTGAAAAAATAGCAGGCACATCCGAAATAACGCAATACAGATACAGAAATATGCTACTTTCCAAATTTTTGCGCCAACAAAAAAAGATAATTAATAATTAATGCCAACATAAATCACTACAGAGAGAGAGAGACAGAAAGAGAAAGAGAGAGGATTGGAAGGTAAATGTTTCATTACACAAAAAATATTTTCAATCAAGAAAGCATGACCTCAAGGTAATTGCAATGCTACAGTAACTAGGACAGTATCCAACTTATGTCCAACAAGCATTGAGTAGCACTTTTTTGTTCACAAACTACAGTAGCGGATCAAAGACATCTCTACATTTCCGCGTACTGGAGGGTACAGATATATATTGAACTGTTTTGATGCTTAAAATTAGCAGATATGCAAGTGATACGGATACATGAAGGTCCTAGGATTATAGCTGCTTCCCAGACTAAAACTAGCACCTTATTGGTTTCAGTTTCGGGTAAACAGTTCCAAAAATAAGTATTAAAACAGCATATAACAATCACAGAAAAACACAAGTACAGTTATATATAGAGTAGAGACGAAAGACTGAATAATAATATAGATACAACTAGATAAATATTATATATGAAAAAGTTATATATATCTTTTATTTAATTTTTGAAAAAGAAATGTGAGAATTTATCATGTTCCAATTAATAAATGATTTTTTAAATTAGAATCTACTTTAACTTTTATAGTTATATCTATGCCTTTTATAAAAGAAAAATTATTTCATTTCACTTTCGAACCCGACAATAACCCGTCAGTTAAACTAGTGACCCGTTGACATGGTTGTTTGGTTGAGTCAATAACCGAGCCGAGTATGATGACTATGGGTAAAACCATGGTAAATCACAGCAAATAGGACTATAAAATTTGTATATGAACTAGGAATTGATCTTAGAATAGCACATAGAGTAAGATTCAAACCAAGACAGAGACACGAATTGCATCATGTGAACTTGAACTATTATTCGAATTGTTGTCCTTTCCCTTGCTTTCAATGACCTGGTTTACGAAAAATAGGAAAAATTAATGAGATCTACTCAAGGTAAAAGAAAGTAACAAATCCTAACCAAAGATCTTGCGATGTTCAAGTGCATACCATCCTAAAAACTGTATGAGATCTACTACTACGAGCATTCATGTTAGTCTCACCAAAATGTCTATTAACTGAAAGAAGCATATACAAACAAGTATCAGTAAATTATACTGAAATCAAAAGAAACAAAAAGAAGGTAGAAAAGGTAGCATAACAGTTATTTCAGTTTCATTATTTTCAAGGGTCAGACCTTCTCCAAGTTGAATAAGGTCAAGTACTTGGTCGGCACTGTTCACTATTTCCTCCCTCAGTCCTGCAACAAATACTCCACGCTGGAGAGGAACGGCTATCAACTTCTTTGTAGTCGAAAAAACTTGTGAGGGCATTTCAAATAATCTGTCAATAGCATACCTCCAAACTCTCGTGAATTTGCAGTTTCTGATTTTCCACAGCAAAAAGATCATTGATGTCTTCATTATAAATTTCCATGTAGGAAACTCTAACCAAAAACTCCCTATCGGTTGTCTGAGAAGACAAGCAAAGAAAGTCTATCTAAATCCATGTATACTTTCAACTGTGGAAATACAACTTCAGTCAAATCAAGCAAATGGTGATAATACCATCTCAATTTCTGTAAATATATCTTTTACAGCCCGGTGGATAATTCCTGGATCAGTTTCTGAACCATTCATGGTAAAAGTCTTGCCGCTACTTGTCTGTCCATATGCAAATGCAGTTCCTGCATATAAAATTATTACAAAGTAAACAAAATTTGAAGTTTAGATCTCTACTTAGTCCATTAAAAGAAAATACACCTAGGGCAAAAATGAAGAAGCAAACAGCAACTCCATTGTATATAGATACCTTGCAGGATCAACTTTGACTATCACAAAATTTGTTATTGAGTAAGAAAAATAATCTCTACATAACATAAACTTTGAGTAAGAAGAATAATCTCTGCATAACATAAACTTTGAACGTTAAACGTTTTAGTATCTACTGCATTAACATCTTAATATTTAAATCAGCAATGCTTTGAGTGAACAGAAACAACAGAATGTATGAATAAGGTATGATCATCATCTCACTTCTATTGCTATCAAATAAAAATATTTAGCAGTCATTCAAATCTCTTGCCAAGCTCACTGTATATGAGTGGATGGAGGACCTTCCGCTGAAATTGCCAACATGGTAGAGAGCTAATAAAATAATATTTCCTTATCTCCTCATAATTCTTTAATTAGAACCTTAGATGACATCCCATTTATATGTTAGCAGAAGATGTACTAATCTCTTATTAGCACAATAACTAAGGAGGCCAAGGCACAAAACTACTTTGCCTGGAACAAATTGTATGCTATCCTTGGTCATTGGCAACAAATATCTTTAACAGTTAGTTTGACAAAGGCTTTGTAAATTGCAAATGCATTTCTAGCTTTGAAAGCCCACCACCCACTCGCACCAACATAACAATAAGCCATCAAAAACAATTAGCGTCATCTAGGTTTAATTTGTAGACGTACCCATTCCCAATAACAAGGGGGGAGAGGAAAAAGAAGATAAAGTATAAAAAGGGTTGATTTTTTTCTAAAATATAAGAAATGAAAAATCATAATATAAATCAACTGCGTGTAACAATAGGCAAATGTTATAAATTCAAGCCTTGCTATGTCCATTTACGAAAATTGAGAACCTATTCAAACGTTCTTGACTTCAAACACAAATAAGGTCAAATCGGAAAAAATATAGAGTTCAAATCTTAATTTTGGCCAAATAAAAGGAAAGGAGAGAAATAAAACCAAACCATTGAATCCTTCAACAGCTGCATGTATAATGTCCTTGATTAAAAGCTCATATACCCTACTGTTACGGCAATCCTGGTCGAAAACATGATCTGAAAACAACAGTTTTGAAAAAAAATGAAAACCAATCTAAAAGTTTCTGAACTAAATCAAACTAATAAAGTCGATTCTGTTCGCATACAAAATAAGCCATTCAACATACCAAAAGCAAAGGAAACGCCAGAAATGGGGGTGCCCCGAGATTTGTGAAGAGAAATGCGATTGTTTTCCACTTCCCAGTGGTACCCATTTCCATTTGGGTTTTCTTCATTCACTGCTGGTCTCAATCTCACTGCTACGCAAATCTTCTCCATTTTTACACGCTCGCACTCGCACAGATGCACACTGTGTTTGTTTGGTCTGATTTCAAAAAATGGGATCGGCTAACGGGCGGGATATAATTGCAAATCGAAAATTATAGAATTGACGGAGATGCCCTTCTTATTTTGAGATCTTCCCATATGAGTACGAGTAGCCGTGTAATGAAGTTAGGTGACACTTTGTTATGAGATCCATTTATTTATTTTTAACTACATATTCTTTCAATACAATAATTTACATGTAAGTTCAAATTTATTTATTCTTTTAATTTTTAACCACTTATTCTTCAAAAGAATAACCTTTTCACAAAATCGATTATAAATAAATGAAGTCAAACATAGCCTAAAATAAGGGATTTTACTACAGTTACATTAAGTTTGACATTATAGATGACATTGTTTGATGTAACAACACTTTGAGTCACTAATTTTAACAACACTTAAAGTTTTCATACATCACACAATGTCATCCATAATCAATGACTTGATCAAGTTTGGGCCGAGCCTACAAGCTTGTACAAGCTTTTCGTTTTTAATAACTGAAAATAATAGACAGAGATGAATAAAAATCATAATTATCTATAACATATAAATGGTAAATATATTAGTACCATATTTTAATTGTATGAAATGTTTATAACATTTAATCATTGTCACACTTATGTTATCAACTTTTTTCATCAAATTATTATTCTCAACTTTTCATTAATTAACATATCTTTTAAGCAATTATGGTTTCTATCCAAAAATTCAGTTAAGGAGTAGAATAATTTTTTTGGCCCTTGAATTTTATAATATATAAACAAAATAACAAGTATATAATTGCTACTAAGGGACTGTCTGGTGCCACTTTTTACTAAAAAATAAAGGGGATTTTTCGACCATTGGCCATCAATTGGAGCCGTAATATTTGACTTTACTCTCTAACATGTAGGACCCACTTGGAAATATAACGGTCAAATAATCCCTTTTTTTGAGCCGAAAAGCGCCTCCAGACAAGCACTAAATATGTGTCCCTCATTTTAATGTACGCAAACAAGATTTTGGACGAAAACGTCATTAAAGGCAAAATGTACTAATTGATGAAAAGGATAAGGACAAAGATAAGAATGTGATGAAAAAAAAAAAGTTAAGTCTTAAATATGATAATAAATAAAAGTTGAGGACTTTAATGCAATTAAAATATTGTGCATTTATTTAAAAATGTGATGTGAATATACCGTGGTGAAATAACCTTAAATTCTATGTTTACAAAAGGACTTCATTTACATTTGCCCGAGAGTCGTCGAAGCACAGTTTTGTACCACGGAGGCTTCCCAAGCAACGGAACATAAGCATGACACTTACCTTGATACTTGTTTCTAAGCCTTGGCCATCAATAAGCCAAAAAGGCTTCGATTTAGCCTTGATAACAATTATCTCCAAAGGAGAAAACACTTTTTGGCCAAAATCATGACAGAATTAAACTCTTTTTTCTCTTTACAACAATACTTGCTGTCCAAAACACATCCCATAATCCCCGAAAAATAAAAACCTTGCCCAAATTTGGAGGAAAAAAATACCATTGGCTTTAAAGAATAGTTTTATTTTTTGAGGTTAATGGCTTGATGTCGTCTATGGGAATTCCTACTGCAACTATGAGAAGAAAACATATGAAGAACAAGAAAAGTAGTAATGTCAACGGGACGGGACGGGACGGGACGGGACGGGGCGGGCCTGCCCCGTTTGTTAGTTTTTTTTTTTTTTTTTAAATTCAAAATTTTAAAATCCAAAGCAAATAATGTTGAAACTAACTAAATCAATATCCAAAGCAAGCACTCAAAACAAAAAATTTCCAAAACAAAAAATGTCCAAAATAATTTTATTTTTTTTAATTCTTCACGGGACGGGACGGGTTCGGGGCGGGAAAAATTGCCATCTCTAAAGAAAAGCCAAGAAAAGGGAAGTTGATTGAACAATGATGGGAAATGGAAGATATGTAGGATGACAGTCCTGCTATCTCAACATAGAAAAATAGTTAAGAGGAGAAGAAATCGGAGGTCACAAGGAAGAATGTCCAGGTTAACTCAAATAGTAGCTATCATGGCTACCAACTTGCAACATGTTATCGAAGAGAACGATGTAATGAGGTAGTCCTTGATGCATCATGGACATGCAATTCTGCCTGTCTGACAAGATAGAGGAAGGAGTAAAATCGAGGGCTCATCATGAAGCCAACACGTGCTACGTTACTCCTATTAAAAAATTGACTGCCTATTGATTCATGACATAGAGAGGCCAAGCACCCTATTGTAGGCAAGGGCGGAGACTTCTTAAAAAAAAAAAAGTGACAAGTTTCTTCAACAAATGAAGTTTACGGTACTTAATACGTAATACAAATCCAATAGCACGAAGGAGATTCAAGATCGAAAGGCTCAAAATTGTGCCATTCTGTTTCGCTATCAAACCTTAACCATACCCTTAGAAAATCCTTATCAAATTAAATGATTCCATTGGAAATCATCCCTATCTCTCTCAACCAACTATACAAAGTATAAAATCTCACAATAAGACTAGAAAGAAAAAATTCCAACCATAGGTTTGGAAGAAGATGAGAGAGAGCGTAGAATTCTGGAAAAACACACAAGAACAATTGCAAACAAATGTAATAAAATGGTGCAACCAGGGTGACATTATACCCTTATTGCCAGCCATTGATCCAATCTTTGATCCAACAGTCTAGGGCTTCTCAAATTATCGAAGGATTGTAAATCTTGAGTTGCATTAAATACACATTTCTTCAAACCACATTTTAGGCCAAAATGAGTTCTTGTGTGGGCCGGCCAATCTATGAGGCAATTGTAGATTAGAGTTTAGGGCCAGAAGCTCATATCATCATAGCTCATGGGAACGGTTGGCATCACAGTCCATTGCAAGAATTGAGATGTTTTACGGACTCCAAGAAGTAGCTCTAACTGATTTTTCAAGCTTTTATCTGAATTGCAATAGCACAAATGAAATCCGGAAGAAGGAACCAAAAAAATAAAAACAAAAACAAAAAAATTCTATGAAAAATGAATATCTTTTAGCTTTTGATGAAGGATTATGGTGGTATATAAGATTATAGATGTTATCGGTTTCAATGATATATTACCTCTGCAAAAAACATGTATTTATAGAGGTTAAAACACCTTATACTCGAAGGATCATAATCATAAATGAAACAACACAACATGTTCATTATTAATTATGCTCATGTTTGTCTCATGTTTACGAACTATTTATAAGCACTCAAGTAACCTTTTATCCACTCATTTTGAAATATCTACAAGAACTACCCACTTTTCAATTATGACTTACGATTTAAACCATTTATAAACACTTCTCAAACATGTTGACTTTTCCCAATTTGGAATATGTCCAGGTCATTCTATTCTTAAATTATAATTGAAATCATGCTTGATATACAACCATGAATGACAAACTTTGTTTATAAAATGTCACGCGTCATTATGTCATTAAACATTTTTAACAAAAAGTTGTTTTTGCAGCCAATGGTTTTTCTTTTTCTTTCAGCACACTAATTGTCAATAAAGTTGTCATCAATGATTGTACAAATAACATTATTCTTATAATTGAACAAATTACAACAAAAACATTTAGCCTCTTGGTGGTTTTACATAACAATCAGATTTTTAGTAATTTTTTAATAAAATTGATAAAATGTGTAGTTGAGAAATTGTGAATTCCATAAAATAAGTGGTTATGATTAATTGTTAATTTTGACTTAAATTTTAATCAAAAATTTAAACAACCAAACAATTACCACCATCCCATATAACAGCACACCATTTTTGCATTTGCACATAAGTAGAGCATGTATTACAGATTCCACTCTGCCACAACAAAAACAAGCCACTTTCGACCAGCCAGGTTAAAAAAAGTGGGAAATGCATTATAAAAAAATTTCACAAAAAAAATACAGACCTTTTGAGGAACAACTGGGTGCCAAAACACTTTTCACCCTTATTACAGAGTAAATTGTGGCCCACTAGAACATGGTAGCCTCATTGAACCGAATACTTTCATTCTTGGTGTAGTGCCATATCAATTTACCCTCACAAGGGCGAATATTAAGGATAAACGAACACAATATCTTCTATAACAGTAACAAAAGGTGCTGAGAAAGTTGCGCTCCATCCCACACTCAGGTTCCATACTCAACCCATATGCTCATTATAAACAGAATACAACTGCAAAGAACTAAGTTGTGGAATCTTTACATCATGAAAGGTCAAAATAGCGTCCCTATTACCAACTTTTCATCGTAATCCCTTTCGTAGAAGTTCTCAACCCCAAAGAAAACATTTTAAGCAAAAAAAAGCATCCTGACATATCAATTTTTGAGAGAAAATTAGTGTGCCGATTGTGCTTCCCTTTCAAAATCTGTACTACAAGGGAGCTTGTTTCATTCATGAGAATGAATCATGTTTAGCAATAAGCACTTTGTTGCATAGTTCCAAGTCTCTAAAACAAGACAACCTTAAATCTTTGCATACAAATTTTATCCCAGTTAACTCATACCAATTTCCTCTGCCCATATTTAGAATCATAGGCAAACTGAATAAACATCAAACTGATGTGATGAATGATTTTTGGAAGTTAAGCTTGTAATAATAAGAAATCAAAGAAACACGGACACACTAATGCCCTATTTGACACCCATTCTCATTATCATTTTTTTTCTCTTTCTTCATTTCAACCACACATTCTACAAATAAAATAATATTACACACAAATATAAAACTTTTCATTACTTTTCAACCACACATTCTTCATCAATCACTATTTCAGAATTTATTTTTTCCCCAAAATGGGTGTCAAACACAAGCTAATTTTACCCCAGGTATTACAAACTTAACAATCACTAGCATCAAAGAATCGATCGTTTTTGGGCTCAGAACATTGTACCCTTCTATACAAAAGAAAAGACCACGAAACCCTAACCTGCATATAGTTTTACGCAACTACTTCAATGGACCAAGACACACGACATTGATGCCAACCCTACCCTTCTAATTGAAGAATCACAAACTCTATATTCATAAAGAACTACACCAAAACTAAAATTTTTGGAGATTACGCAAAGTAGACGAAATGAACGGGAAGAGACTAAGAAAGAGAAATTCCACAGGACTCTACAAAAATCAGACAAAAAAATCACGTAGGGCAACCATTCAGATTAGTTATATACAACCCACCATCACCGTTGATTTCAAGTGGGTGATTGAACGGTCCAGAGCAGTACATGGGTTATAACCTTATATTGGGCTCAGATTTGGGCATCTTTATTTTGTGTTATTGGGCAATGGATAAGCAACTAAATGGGTAGAGCCCATATTTCACAATTTCCAATGGACTAGATTCTTTTTGGCATCACAGCCTCAACAAATCTCCCCCTTGATGCCAATGATCAAAATGAGAAAAACCTTTGAGGATAAATATCAGTTCCACCATGATCATCAGCACCAGGTTAATTGTTTATGCATCATCGCACATATTACCTAGTATCAATTCTTAACATTTGTAAAAAAGATTTAAACTCGTTGAGAGAAAATACCTCTGTTTCCATATCTGCTGGATTGAATTGTAGATTTTATCAAGTATTATAGATTCATTTTGAATTATATCTCTAATAAAGTGCATTCTAACATCTATATGCTTAGTTGTTTCATCAAAGATAGGATTATTACATAAATGAAAGGTACTTTGGCTGTTAGAATAAACCGCTACAGGATTAGTAAGTTCATTTAGCTAATATAACAAACCTTTAAGACGTAAAGATTCTTTGATGGCTTCAGTAGCAGCAACATATTCAGCTTCTGTGGTGGATAATTAAGACTTCCAACTTATATAAGTATCACACGAAGTAAACATATAAGAGGTAGTGGATTTTCTGTTATCCCTATCACCACCATGATCAGAATCTACACGCCCTTTTAAAACTACACCTTTGATGTGACCTAGGATACGAGGGCAAGTCCGAGCGATGATCCATTGATCGTTGAGGAAGGACCTATGACTAGGTCACGAGCGAAGTGGGTCAAAAAAACAATAGGATTGCTTGTTCAAGCAACAGTGGACGAAACATCAATTACAACAAGCAAATGAACAAGTTTCATGTTGGGCTTTGAAGAAGAAAACAGATTGATCAACTTGGTTCAAACAATAGACGATGAAGCTTCTAGGAAAACTATGTTGAAGGTTCAAGATACAACTATGCGACTGCATGCCATTAACCTATGCGAAAGCATAGTTCAAACATGGACGCAAATTTTTCAAATTTCGTGTAATCTTCTATTTTAGTTAAAACT